>JAYMSP010000573.1:0-46650 GCA_036897095.1 Plantago elongata
CCCAAGTATTTTAGGCAATTTGAATACCAATTTAATTTTCATCACTTGATTGAATAAATGCATAATTGAAGACATGTAAAAATGTACAACTATTTATTTTTTCTCACAATTCGGATTTTTGTCGCGAGGTTGGACACGTGCATGATTTTATGCACTTGGGGAGGAAGCTACGATATGTGCATGCACGGGCGAATGCGTTGACGGAAACTGGTGGGACTTTAGGATGAGCACCAATATAACCACACTTGAATGGGTCGATGAAGCTTCCATCACCTCCTTCCTCACAAGTTTGAACACGAATTCTCTCGTTTTCAACATTCGAGTTGAGTATGTTTCCTTGTAATGCCGGGACTGGAAGGCCAACTATGGCACCAATGTTTTTGTCGGTAATGTTGAAGTTGAAAAAAGACATTGTGAATTGAATTGAGTTAGCAATTTAAGTATCTTTTGTTTCTGCAAATGTGCAAGATGAAAGGCCAATATTTATACTCGAATAGAAGGTCAATTATTCTACTAAACTTCAAAGAAATCATGATTTCAAAACTTGTAACTCTAGTTCAACTATATTTAAAAATGTAGTCACTTCATTTTGATAACACACTGCTTCAAAAGGCAGACTCCCGTGTTTGTATAATAATATGTAACTTTATTCAAGGGTTTTTAATGTAAAATTATGCATTTTCTATACTTGTCATTACAAATAAATAAGGGGTATCCGCTTTTATGGGAATATATGTAGCCATTTTTAAGTACACGAGGTCAATTTAGGGACGGACTTATAATTTAGTTCCGGACGGACTAAGAAAATACAATGCAAATATACCTTTTGATTTAAATTTGTTCCTATATTTTTTATATTAATTTAATTTATCATTAAATCTTTATTTGACCTGGAATTTGAAACGTAACGACTCAAAAATTTTATACTCGTTCATTGATGAACACTTTAACCATGGTAAACAATTATTTCACAACAATATCTTAATTCCATACGGACTAAGAACATCTTATGCAAATATACCTTGGTATTTCTATTTTATTCTATGATTTTGATATTTTTTTATCGACATCATGTTATGCGATTATAAAATATTTTTAATTTTCAACATTACGACTCAAAAAGTTACTACGATTGTCCGAATTGTTATGAAAATGTGAAAACAATCGTAAATCGCCGTGTACATTACTATTCATGAACAATAATGTCCAAATGGAGATTTCCACCTCAAGTGAGGAATTGAAAAAGAGGAAATGTTAGTCAATTTTATGCTTTAAAGACATTTCCAGTTCAATTGATAGAATTGTGGTTCAATCGAAATTCCACTTTGAATTTCCACTTCCGAAATAAAATCAAAATGGATATTATTAACAAATTCGAGTTGACTTGTTGCATTTCCATCCAAATTAAACATCACCTAATAATATAAATAGAAACGTATTATGATACATTGAATGATTTTAAAGTCAAATATAATTATATACAATCTGAAATCCAATGATCGGATCGGATAACTATACAATATTAGTATCTGCTTAATCGAATCATTCATAATTATATCGACTAAAGAGTAAGATCTCCTGAGCCACCAAAAGTCCGATACACGTACCGCAAAGGTAAGTCTTGAATATTAAAAAGCTAGCCGTGGGGCAACCGGCCGAACTTGTAATGAGTACTGCTTGAGTTGAGTGATGGACGAATAACCATGGAATTTTTCTCAGCTTCTTTAGTCAATTATGGCCACCTTTGAGCTTATAGTAATCATTACACTTGTTAATTTAAATACTATGAGGTACCCAAAAAGAGTTGTTGATGAACGTTACATGACTTTCAGTCCAAATTAATTCCACTCCTTTAAGTCTTTTCCGTTAGTTGGTGGCCAAAACTTCTATCCAATATATAACGAGTAATGTGTGGTGCATCAACTTCTCTATTGCTTGTCTTGCGTTCTTTGGTTTCTTAATTTCTTTAGACATCATCATATTAACACGTTAAATCTACCCATAAACCAATGTGACATATTTCGATGTATCTATAGTCTTATATACAAAAAAAGTGAAGGAAACAAAACTTTTACTTGTTACGGTTGTGTAAAAATAAATCTTTTTTACATGATTCCGACTAAAATCTCAGACTTCGAAACTGTAAAAAACCACCCACACCATCTATATATATACTTGACTTCTCATTATGAGGTTAACTTTAGAACGCATTAATATATATTATTTAAAGTTTTCAACTAGCGAGATAATTGATTCTGGACAAAGTAAAAATCACTTTCTAGATAACAGAGTTGGTATAGACATAGTAGTGCAAGAAGTTGTTTAACAAGTAGAGGTAGATTTTAGTCATTCACAAATCACAGAAAGTAACTTTAATCTTATCCATGATTGGCTCATGTTACATAAATTTACTATCGGTTGTAATGATTTAAACATTTTAATATTTTTTTTGCACCATATATATATATTGTACTAACACATTCAAACATCACGATGCAAGTAGAAAAAACTAAGGTGGGTCCGTGATTATTACTTTACCAAGAAAAAGCAAAGGTAGCCAATGGAAAGATAAGCAATCATGTTCATGTCTTCAGAGAAACCTAAGTAATCAACCACTACAAATACCTGATGATAGCCACTTTTCTCCTGCATTCTTGGTTCGTGCTTATTCTTTGGTGGCTAAAATGGTTTCAACTAGCCCTCCACAACCAAAAGTTAGTTTCTAGTTCTACTTCAAATGACCACTTTCAAAGTACTATGAATACGGTGATGAATAAGTTTATTGTTGTTTTTCACATTTTGCAGGAAGTTCCTTCAGATGAGAAGTGGGTCCAGAAGGGTCCGGCTCGTGAGGCGAAATGGTGGTACACAACCTTTCACACGGTCACGGCCATGGTAGGTGCCGGCGTTCTCAGCTTGCCATATGCCATGGCTTACTTGGGATGGTATGTACCTAGTATAATTTCAGCTGAGGTTTATACTTTTATGGAAAACTTGTTTCCTGATAACATTGTGGGAGACCAGTAAGAAATGCTAGATGAGTTCAAGCTTAAAGTTCTCATATTTATAAATTTTCACGTAGAACAGTAGAAATTAACTAGATTTAATGAAAATAAATTTGTGTAATCTCTTTAATAGAACTAGATTCAAGCTTAAAGAAGTGCCAGTTTAGCTTAAAACTGTCATCTTTATAATCTATAACGACCAAATGTGTCGATATATCATTCCGTTTTTACACTGGTCGAGTGGTCTTAGAGGAAGTGGTGATAAAGTGGGACTGGAGATCAGATTGTCAGTTTGATCGATTTGTCCATTCAATGCTAGTTTTGTTTCAATCTTTCTAGTTTAAACAGCCTCTGCCTGTCTTAAACAGGGGTCCAGGGACGTTCATGCTGCTATTTTCATGGTGCATCACACTGAACACGATGTGGCAGATGATACAGCTGCACGAGTGCGTTCCAGGGATGCGTTTCGACAGGTACTCTGACCTGGGGAAACATGCATTTGGGCCGAAGCTTGGGATGTGGATAGTTCTGCCTCAGCAGCTCATAGTCCAAGTTGGTTGTGACATTGTGTACATGGTTACTGGAGGAAAGTGCCTCAAGAAGTTCATGGAACTAACCTGTTCCAGCTGCACACCGATTCGCCAGTCTTACTGGATTTGCATCTTTGGAGGAGTTCATTTCTTCTTGTCTCAGCTCCCCGATTTCAATTCTGTCTCTGGCGTTTCACTTGCAGCTGCAGTCATGTCCCTCAGGTAACCAGTCACCAGACAACCAGCCTTTCTTTTGTGCTGTCTAGTAGTCTAAACTAGCTTATCTTTGTGTACTGGCGCAGCTACTCAACTATAGCATGGGCGGGTAGCCTGGGACACGGACAAATCCCAGACGTAAGCTACAAGTACAAGAACACTGGCCCTGCTGATAACATGTTTCGCATCTTCAACGCCTTGGGCCAGATCACATTTGCATACGCAGGGCATGCAGTGGTACTGGAAATCCAGGCTACTATCCCATCCACGCCAGAGAGACCGTCAAGAATTCCAATGTGGAAAGGTGCAGTTTGGGCATATTTCATAAACGCCATTTGCTATTTCCCCGTTGCCCTTATCGGCTACTGGGCTTTTGGCAACGAAGTGGCTGATAACGTCCTGGTCACCCTTCAGAGGCCAGGATGGCTTATTGCTGCAGCTAACATGATGGTAGTTATTCATGTCATCGGAAGCTATCAGGTTTATGCTATGCCAGTTTTTGACATGGTTGAGAGAACAATGATTGAGAAAGTGAACGCTCCTCCGGGAATACTTCTCAGGCTCATTGTTCGTTCTGCTTACGTTGGTAATGATCTTGTCTTTTACAGAGCTTAAAGATTCCCTGTTTTGCAAGCATTTTAATTCCAAAATCACACTTATGTTTTTGCAGCTTTTACTCTTTTTGTTGGTGTGACATTTCCTTTCTTTGGTGATCTTCTTGGATTCTTTGGAGGATTTGGCTTTGCCCCAACTTCTTACTTTGTGAGTCTTTTCTCTGTTCTATGATTTTCTCATCTTTAATTGACTATTATTGGGGGTGTAATGATTATGGAATAACAATTTGCATGGGCCTTTTGCAGTTACCTAGCATCATATGGCTGAAAATAAAGAAACCAAAGAGATTCAGCATCTCATGGTTTGTCAATTGGGTAAGTAAGATTAGACTTCTTCACCTGCTCTGCAACTTGCTTATGAACATTTTACAACTTTGCCTAATGCTAGCTACTTTTATAGCTAAAAGCAAAAAGCTTTTGGTAAAATTGTCAATGAGAAATAAGAAAAGACTGCAGAACTCATCTTTACCAGCATTTCATTATCTAACAACTATGTGAATTTCATTTTCTCAGGGAAGTATATTCGTAGGGGTGTTCATCATGTTCGCCTCGACTATAGGTGGACTGCGGAATATTGTTATTGATGCATCAACTTATGAGTTCTATGAATAAACCATGGTTCTACATCAGAGTAGGCTTGAGATTAGTGTGCTGAATAATTGAGTTGAAGGGGATCAAATATGTTACTCTGTTCTGTTCTGTTTCTAGATGCAACTTACACAGAGCATCTCGCAAAGCAGAAATCACATCTTATTTGTGATCAAAATCTCAACTTCTAGATTATTATCTTGCCAGAGTCTCACAGACTAGGTCAATTATCTATCTTTTCTTTGTTTATGGAGGTGATCAGGTTACAATCACTTTCAAGTTTATTACAGTATTGAACTGCAGCATGTTTATAGTCAAAAATTCTGATGATATAATTCACTAGATTTCTCAAGAACAGCCCAAAATCTCAAACCAAAAGTCACAGAGAATGTGAACAATAACGGATTGATGGAAATGGATGAAGGAGAAAGACTCATCGCCTGATGTGAAACAATCACTTGACCAGCAGACAGTAGGGCATTGTTTTACCAGACTAGCGGATAAACTAGCTAACTACATTAATAAATAATATAACACCAAACGAACTAGGTTATTTTAATAATAAGATACCCGATGTATATTTTTGAAGCAGCTAATGATGAGGCACCTTAACAAACTTAATGAGTTATTTCTTTCAAACGATCAAATAAGTTCAACTAACGTATAAGCTAGCGAACAACTGATAAACACGTCTGCATCACATTATTCATCTATTAAGACCAAGTTGTAGCAGGTTCACACTCCTCCGTAGAGATCATGTAGTAAAAGGCAAAAGTAACACAATTTGACATTTCAACTGTGGAACTTTGCCAGAAGAGGCTGAGTTGATACTTCGTAATGTTGGTAGTTCATGAGAATGAAGTTCCAATTTCCGTCTACACAAGTGAATTTATATACTCCAAAAAGGTACATAAACTCTTACAAGATCAGGTACCTGCAAGCTCATCACCAAAACAGCCCCCAAAACATATTTTCTTTATTCAAGTGCATGATAAATATTTTGGAAAACAGTGTTCTTTTCCCCTAGACTCAATATTAGATCGCAAATCTTGACTCTCCTAACTACCCGTAGGACTTGTTTCGTAGACATTACATAAATAAATTTGCTGCTGAGATAGGACATGAAAGTACATGCTCGTATCCAGTGACTTGTTTAAGTTAACAATGATAATACAGATAAGATAGACAAAGCTAATACTACCTCTGGTCCCAAGATGAATAATCCAACAAGTTCCACCTTGTCATCCATCATTCGCCAATCAAAACATTAATGCTCAGTTAATCTATTTGTTTCTCTTACTTGCACATTGTCAGCAAGATTGACATATTCCTGAATTTCTGATGTATTCTTGACCACAATAAGCTACCTTCAGTTCTGCACGTGAAAAAATTGCAAGAATGCTAACTTATATGTTCTATGCAGGCCTCATTATGATGCTAGATCGTTTTAATATACGTATTAAAAAAAATAGCCTACAAGGGAGATAGTAGTGGATATCCACCTTCTAAGAATCTGGATTCACGGATCATGATGACTCGACTGTTGAAAGGAATGATTGGATTCCAAAGACAATGAAAAGAACTCCCCCGGAGAGTGCAACCTGCAAACAAGAACATTTGTAAGTTAGTATTGAAAGTGAATTCGTTTGTGGAAAATGGGACATATAACCCAGATACATACAACTCTCTCGGATATTTGCTTTGCAAGACTCTTTCCTCCCAGAACAGCAGCTGTAGTACACAATGCTTGTCCTCTGATACAAGGCAAATGAAATAAACAAATTCATTGAGATATTAAGTTTCAACCTCTTCCCACAAACACATCATAAAATTAGAAAATCTCTATCTCTATTATGTAGTGTTCTCTAATGCTTATAAACCTCACTTTTTTCTTCAGCACGGAACAGAAGTGCTTATGGAATGGTCTCTAACCAAATTTCAACTGGTGCTTTTCAGAAGGCAATCAGAATATGAGCTGAATTGAGCAGCAATCAGAAGCTGCCAATCACTTATTGGGTTTGATGTTAATTCTTTAAGAAATGAATTTGGAATCATTTACCATTCAAACTTTATACCATACTTGGTCATTATATTATGTTCTTGTTTTTCATTAACTTCAGATTTTTAATATCCTTTAGACTAATTCACCAATATAAAACTATTTGCATTAAGTTAGTTTGCAGGAATTGCCAACTTTCAATTTAGTACTTACTCATTACAACTCATAACTTCATTTGACATTGACATGGATTGACTTTCATCCTACCAATGCATTATGGTAATAGGAACCCAATCCATGAAAACAGGTGTTTTCCTAAAAGACATGGAGTGACATAGTACTTACAGAATTCCACCAAGAACGACACCCAGAGGATTCTCATCTGCAGCCAAGCCAATTGTAGCAAGCTGGAGAAAATATTGGGTTCAGTTATTAGCAAGAAAATAAACCACTTGTAGTGCCTCAATGAAATAAGTTCTCCAATTTACAATATGCTCTTACTTGACTCTTGTCACCAAATTCTCCGAAGAAAGTAATTGAGAAAGCCTGCAAAGATGTAATATAGTTTTTACAATGATGTTTAGTGAGCTTTGGAGGAGATGGCTTGAATATGAATTTTTAGAACCTTGAGGAAGATAGGTGAAAAGAATTGAGTTAGAAATGGACGACTTCTCTTTTTATCCACATCCTGCATATGTTAGATGATGAAGAAGAAGAATTAGCAGCAATTTCACTGATTATAACATTAGAGTCTAAGACGAGAACCCATAACATTCAACAATAAATAACATTGATAGTGTTCATTTATTTATTTAATAATACAAGAGACAAGATAGGGCATGTTCATTCACATTGGTAGAATAATAAAAGAAACAAAATTTTAAGACCAATAATTACTCCTATCAAAGAACTCAGACCATAAAACCAAACTGATAAGGGAAACATGATGAGTTCAAAGAGAAAATCTCTCTCACTCGTGGGTTCTCATTTTAAATTGTGGAACTCAATTTCAAAACTCAAAATATTGAGTAACAATTACTATAGAGTAAGCGTCATGTGCGCTGAAGCACAGAGCCTGCGAGTGACCTTACAGTCAATAATGCAAAACTAGAGAATATAGTACAGCTTAAAAGCACAGAGAAAATCTGCAGAAAGTATTGTCCCTGACAACTAGCATCACATTAACTGCAAAACATGATGAGCCAAAATGGTAGTGCCACCAAATATACTGCAGAGAGTACTGATTGTCTTACCTTGTTACTTTTTTTGGTTTCTCCTCCATTAGTTTTCGCATCAGCATTCTAAACATAGGATAAGAATTAATTCAATAACCAATTCATAAACTTCAACATAAAGTCAAGACAAGTTATAAAACAGAAGAAACTAACCAATTCCTTTTCAACTTCATCCAACTCATCATCATCTCTGTTGGAGAAATGACCATACATCAGTAAAGAATTTGTGATGGAAATGTGCATGTATACAAAAATGTAAGTCAGATTTTCTACCCTTCGTTGTTGAATGCATCCCATAGAGACCAAAGGCCAAAGCCCAGAAATAGCACTGTGGTGATGTGATGAGTCCACTGGCGAGAGATCTGCACTTACAGATCAAATGCATTTAATAAGGAACACGAAGCAATAAGCAATACTACCAAGAATATATTACAAATTGTATACAAGCAATCAGTATAATTTGTAACTCTTAACAGTCAAAACAATGCCATTTGGATTGATTTCTTTGAGATTTTGCTTCAGACACATTGCAGTTTTGAAGTGAGATGGATCGAGTTGGTGCTTAGTGTGGATTCAACAAATTAATTTTTTAATTAGGTGAAGAACAAAATGTATAAGTACGTAGTAATGTTTAGATACATAGATTGCGCTGAGGACTGATGATTATTGACTCAAAAAATCTATTCTGCTAGTACTTCATATACATGAGAAATGAAATGAAAGTTAAACATTGGGATCACTCTATACTCGTATGAAATTATTGCTCAGACAATGAAACGATACAGTTCACAGTATTTGATAAAAAGAAAAAAACAAGTGTCCACAAAGCTCAGCCCACTGATCTCCTATATCAACTCATTATATTTTGTCCACTTTACTTACAAATTATAATTCATTTCATCTGGCACCAATTTCGAGGGAAACAAAAATTTACATAATCTCCAGTTTATAAATACTAGATTCAATAGTTGGGGATAATTTCCACCATTTCTAGATTTGACAGTAGAAATGCAGCACACACCATAGATAGGGATGAAATAATGAAGTATTTATCGCTATTTTTCTCCTAAATCTCAATATAGGGTTCTACGTGCCGAATCAGGCATGCCTATACCCAATAACAAGTTCAGTACTTCATAATTGTTCGGTTGAAAGTGAACTAACCAGATTCGGGGCAGCCCAACCAACAACAACTGAAAGGATTGTCATTACCTAGAAAGCAGCAAACAAATTAAAAAAATAAAATTTGAGTTATACGATATCGTTGTATATGATAGATCAAACACCCAAAGTAAGAGAAAGAAAAATCTTACTATAAGAGATCCAAGACAGCCTGCCAATACTAGTCTCCTAGGGTGTCGCATGGCCAATATCTGTAGCCATAAATGTTAGTATTTAGATAGTGATTCAGTTATTCTTCAACATATCTCATTCCAAATATACTTGTCTCGGTGAGATTTTAAACCATGGTTAGAAGAATAAAATTGGTGAGGGTTCGGCCTTTCTCATGTCTATTCATCAAAATAACATCACCCAATAGATCTTACAAGTTACAAGTTACAACCAAGATCCAAAATCTAAAATCAACAAATACAAGAAAACAACCAAAACTGTTTAGTCAACCAAATGAACCTGTCATCAGCATATCAGTTTGTAATCAATAATACTACAATAATTTCCAATCACACTCTGAAGGAGATGCAGAGAAAGTCAACACCACACAACTTCATTAATCTTGTAACTGATGTCAATTTCCAATTTCCAAATACAACATTAAGAAGAGATTTCCTTTCAATTAAAGACTCAGTATCCTTCATTAACATTCCAAACCATGCTACTCAACTGAGAAACAAGGCCACCGGGGACCAAAAACGATCCTCCAGCAGTCCAACTCAATGTTAAATCAGTCATGAATACTTTCAAGATACACAAATACTCGGTATGCAAGAAAAAGAAAGAGGAATATATTCTGAACAAAAGCTAAACAGAGCAAAGTTCTGATTCATCAACACTGCCAATAATCTGTGACTGCTATCTGAAACATAATTTGTCTCATATATACAAGCGGAAAACAAAGCATCATTCAAAGCGAAAATCCAATACGAACAATGGAAAATCTATCGATTCAGCGCAAAACAAAAGGAGAAAATAAGCTTACGGCAGCTGCGAAAAAGGTCTTGTCACCGATCTCCGATAAGACCGTCATAGCCAACGACTTCGTAAATCCCTAGGCACATAATCAATTGAATAAATGAACAACAATCAGATTCGTCGGGAACAATAAGAAAGTAGTGTTCAATCATAAGATGAGAAGAAAGCAGACAGTGTAGTTACTTGGATAACAGAAAGATCCATTGTTTGTTGTTGGAAGGAGGAGCAAAAGGCGAAAAGGAGCGTAGCTTAGCCTAGATTTTTGGAGAAATCAATTTTGTGAGTGTGATGACTACTTTTTCTCCTGTAAAATATATACCACACTCCTACTGTGCTTGTTTGTTTTCGACGAGTCCACTCGGGCGACTCAGTGAGTAACGCGAATCTGTTGGACTTAATTATGGAGCGAATTTGGTGTTGGACTCACTATGAGTGGCTTGTACCTTCCAACTGTTTATAGTACAGTACCAAATTCGAACCAGTTGTTGATTCTATTCACTGGACTTCAGTAATAGCAGTAGGTGTTAAACTGATTGTTTTGACTTTGGATACAAAACTTTTGGAATAATTTATTAGATATACTATAAATGATACACCGCTCTAATTGCAATATTTTATAAAATCAATCGAATTTAAATCATGTGTTATATTCATGTTACATTAGTTTTTTAAATGGATAAATGTAAAAAACTTCTATGAACAAAAATTATAATTTAGAAAGTAGCGAAATTTTGAATATTATCAAGTGAAAGAGTTTATTCACTTTATTTGTTGGGTAAGTTGATTTAGACCAATTTTAAAATGAGTAATTTGTATATAAATGTATACTTTTTACTACACCCTTCGTCCGATCAAACTTCATACATTTGCCATTTTTAGTCTACCCACTAACAAATAATAAACAATATTGACTTTGCACAAAAATTACACATTTTGCCACTAAAAGTACTTTTTTTTCCAACTTCTTTATTTTTTATCATTATTTTAACTTTTCGCATAAAACTACGCACCAACCCTAATGTATGAAGTTTGATCGGACGGAGGGAGTATGTATTTATAAGTTGTGAGGTGTCTCCATCATTTAGTAGTTTAAAGAGTTATGCGAGAAAAATATAATTGTAAATATATAATATTTTTAAAAGAACGATGGAATAGACATGGATATGGAATACCTTGAGTTTTGTTAATGGGTACAATACCCACCCAAGAATCAAAAGACCAAGACTACTCATAATTCATTGACATCATCTAAACAATTATAACTTAGTTTATTTGCCTGAACCAATTAACAACCACAACGTTCATCTAAACTAATCATATTCACCATGTTCTAAAAATATTTTCAATTCCTTTAGAATATATATTTTGGACTGTATATGTAAAAACTTTGAAGGAGTGTTGCATGTTGTGTGAGGTTGTTGGCGGAGAAAATTTAAAATAATATTTTTTAGTAGTCAGTCATTGAATAATAGAGAAGAAGTGTTAAACAAAGTGCATTAGTGTACGACTATTTAATGAGTAAAATGACACTTTAACATGACAATAAAAAACTTATATTTATTATTGTAAATGGAGAAGAAATGTTAAATAAATTATAGAATTGAAGCGACACTTTTAAAAGTGCAATGACACTTAACAAGATAATAAGAGACTTATTATATTATTTAAATTATATATTATTAGCGTTATTAAATAAAATGAAATGAACTCTTAATAATGTAAATATACCAATTTTGATAATATAAATATTTAACTAACAATATTACAATTTCTCTTTAGATTCTTCAATAAATGACTGTCTCTAAGAATATTTTTTAGTACCAAATAGATAGTGAGTCGATTGTATATAGGTGAAAAGGCAACTGAAGTTTTGATTATATGATAAATAGAAAATTGGTGAATAGTACTTAAAGTGTTTTCAATAATATTTTCTAGTTTAATAAAACAGGGTGGACTTTTAAAGGTTTATAAATTTAATAATTGTTGTTACAAGAATATAATCTTGACATATTACAACTATATTGTATATCTAATTATATACTCCATTCATTAGGTCAAATGAGTAACGACTTTCATTCAATATCCTTTTGTTGAGGGGTGGAGCTGTTAAGTGTGGTGGTGTACCATTTGAAAAAAATAAATTACTTTGGCAGTAATTTTGACATGATTAACCCTCTTTTTTATTTGTGAAGCTTTATTTTATGTTTATATATCATTGTTATAAGTGAAAATACAACTATTTATTTTTTAGTAACTTAATATTGTATTTTATTTATACTGTGATAACAAATATTATTCTCACTTTTAAAGATAAATATTTTAAACATGAGCCGTAATCAATATATTATCATCATCTCAAGTCCTGAAAAGGATATATAAATATAAGTATTTGCTTGTGAAATTGTTTTGGGGCGGATGAATCCATGTAAATGTCACTTTATTGACCGACTTATAATTTTTTTTAAACGACTAAAAAATTTATATTAGGGGTGAAGAGCACAAGGAATGTCTTCAACAAAACAATTGTAAAGCGAATAAAACATCTTGGTCCAAACCATTATATATGTTCTAGGATACATAATTGAAAATATAAAAAACGAATACAACCATCAACTAATAGAAAGCTTCAAATCTCAATACCGAACAATTCTCAACCCCTCATGTAGACTTAATGTGCATCACAATTAATTATCTTCACCACCTAAAAAAGTCTCAATCATATAACTAATTTCATACTTGAAAAATTCAACCATCAATTCTATAATTTATTTTAATAAATGATTGATAATTAGTATAGTACGGGAATTATACTCTGTATATAGATTCTCCCGTATATGCTTTAGTACAATTATTTAAAAGAAGTATAAATTATTCTAATACTCCGAATAACATCATTCATCCACCCTAATTAAGAGAATCCCTACTAGTTGTAGTTTGATTTAACTATTGAAGTGATGTACAGAAAATGACACTTCGATGGTTATTTCCGTGCTTATTTGCAGGCCGCTTTTTCTTTACTATTTCTTTTTGTATCTAATTCAAAGTCATAATGCTAATACTAATATCATGTATGTGACACGGACTCATACCCAAGTAACCCAACTAATGAGCCAACAAACTTCTTAGACCACTCCCATGGGAAGTGGTAATCGCCATTGGTTCACAGTCGACCGTGGAGCTTGAAACCTACGACTGATTTGGAAATCAGTTGAAGGCACTTTTTTGGGCCATCACAATTCTTTATATATTTTTTCTAATTCTTAATTATAATATTTTAATCTTTACAAATAGAGACCACTCTTGATTATATTTCAATTCTTTTAAATTTTACGACTTTTTAACTCATATTTAAATCTCAATAAAATAAATTTAAAAACTTATTTTAAAAGATGCAATTTGATTAATTTCAACTTCCAACCATTTTAGAATATGTTAAAAAAGTTATAAAGAATATAAAAAATAACTAAAAAGAATAGCACTATTCATGGTCATCCGAATGACCCATTTAACATGATTTTCTACTTCAGTGATCATCGCCTATGACTGCAAATCCGCCACTATTCACGATCCTCTCAATGACCCATTAAAAATGATTTTACTCACCCAATAACCCAAATCAATATCATGTCACAATTTATCTATTATCTTTAAAATAAATAAAATATAACACAATATCTTATATCTCATGGCATCTAAATTGTCTAGAGTCGAATATATATTATAAATAAAATTATTAACATTGTTCATTAAAATATTATTTTTTATTAATGAAATGCATTATGACGCACACGATTTTAAAATATTTAGCTAGAACCTCAAAGCACACCCTTGAATAAAGAGAAGTAAGCTTTAAATATACTACTAAGCTAGAACTTCATTATCCACCGGGGTGAGGATGAGATTGACTATGATATATATGATATACTCCCCCATTGCATTCTATGAACTAATCTAATAACTCTTCGAAATTTCACGAATATATTAATATTGTGTAAAGTCAAATCCTTTAAAGACTATTATATTTTCAAAACGTATTATAAGTATTAAAAAGAATGAATAAATTAAAACATATATGAAATAAAGTAAAAAAATGAATAAATTACGATATATTATTAATAAAGTAATGGGAGATATTATTCATACGAGAAATATAAACTTTATTTTATCTTAAAACATATAACGATGAACTTGAATCATATTCTTTTCAACTTGAAAATTTATTTCAGTAGATTTTCGACTCAAATTTTGAGCCAAACTCAACATGCGTATTATTTGAGCCAAACTATTAGTAAAATACTCACCATCACTTGCTCGTTCTGAAAAAGTAACATACGAATTATTTTTAATCACACTACAAATTATAGATAGCATGTTATTCCAATTATAATGAAATAAGTTATTCAAAATTATGTACAATTCAATTAAAATGGAACGTTGATGCTATCCAAATTAACCGTTTACATTTTTAACTTTTTTAGGCATCAACTATCGAATGTAACATGCTAAGATTACCAATCAAATCATGGACGCACTGACACGGCATGAAGATGAAATCTTGAAAGGGATCTTTATCTTTGTAGGCTTATTATTACCTTCAATTGTGAAGTTGGTTGGACAATTGTTGATAAGTTTTTGTGAATAAAAAATGAGATGCATGATGAAAATGAAAGTATCTAATTCGTATCCGTGCGTATTTCTCAGACAAATAGTTAATATTCCTATTCGTGCTACAGGTATTTCAAATTTCCCTAAACTTAAAGATGAAAAACAAGGACCTCACAATAAGCACGTAACAAACACGCGCTACAAAATAGCAATAGTATAGCATCATAGCTTCATCATCCAGACGAAAGCGAAGCGCGTGAGAATAGTCGAAATCCAATAATGGCCAATGAGCACCAAAACGGTGGCAAACACCTGGAAATTACATGTCAAACGACAATGCCATCTTCATCCATTCACTCACCAAACCAAACCAATTGAAGAAGAAGAAATGGAAATTGATAAACTAATAATAGCCGTTACGTCTTTTCAGTTTCTTCTTCTTCGTCTTCATCAATTCAACAAAACTACTATATTTTCCACACTGACTGGCTGACTTTGTGTAACTTCAAATTTACTCTACTACTGTTGCACTTTTTCCCTCAAACCTCACAGGAAAGGGAATTTCAATTCCACAATCGGAAATCAAATTCTCTTGCAGCATTGTCCTGATGAGTGACTCTCGCACTTCGTCGTCGTCCTCCTCCTATGATTCGGCAGCCGGACCACCGCAACCGGTAACCTTCAACCTCTGTTTTTTACTCCTTTTGGAATTAATTAGAGTCGTACGACTACTATCTCATTTTAACAACTAGTACTGAATTTATGAGAATTGGAATTGGGGCTTCAAGGAATGGTAATACTCTGTAATATGTTCTTCTCGAGAATTATGAAGTGGATTTTGGGTATTTTAATTGGGACTTTTTTGTAGTTAGTTGAGTTTCTTTTAGTTGATCCTTTGAATATAGAATCTATTATGCTTCTAATGACGCCATTTCCCCCTAAACGCACTAAGTTTATTAGTAAAACTTCAAAAAGCTGAAGCAAGTATAAATCATTGAATTCGAATGTGTTTTAAGTTTAGCAGTCTTCACTAAAGCATAATACTAGGAAATTGTTTGTAACCATGAAAGTTATGAAAACAGTTGAGTTCGCAGATTCTTTAGAATGCTATAGATTGAAAGTGGAACTTATTGTTTATGGATAAATTGGCTTGATGCTTACGAGTTTTAACTATATTGCAGAATGTGCTGGGGAATCATTTGTACACTCCGGGCATCACTCCACAAGAGCCACGTCGCTGGCATGATGTGTTCTGGTTGTTCACATTTATGGTGCATTTGGTTTTGGTAGGTATTGGTCTTGGAGTTTTTGGGCTTAATAGGTTCCAGAAACAGGATAGACTAAACATTGATAGGTATACGCTGTTGTTTGTGGATAATGAGGATGGTTTAACTGAAGATTACTGGCCATTGTATGCTGTTGCTGGTGGAGGTGGGGCAGTTTTAGGCTGGATATGGTTGTTGTTACTTGGTACTCGAGCAGGTCAGATGATGAAGTTATCGGTGCATCTTTTGACTACGTATCTTGCTGTCATCAGTGTTTTATGTTTTTGGGAGAAGCATATTTTCTGGGGTGTTGCATTTGCTATTGGTGCGGGTTTGCAGTTCTTGTATGTGGTCTCAGTTATTGACAGGTCAAGTTCGTCTTTTCCTTTTGAACTCAAGTTGATGTTTGACTTAGTACTATGTAGTAAAGAATTATTGCCTTGTCTCTGATACTGATATGTTGTACAATATACACTCCAGACACTAGTTACTAGTAAGTGTATCACAATCCTTAATTCCTTGAGAAAGTGTCTTTGAGAGGGAGGGATCATATACTGTTACATTTTATTTGTTTTTACCTTTTGTTTATGATTTATACTGATCTTTTTATGTGTGCAGACTTCCATTTACCATGCTGGTGCTACAACGAGCAGTTAGGATGGTGTGGAATCTTCCAGAGGTCACAAGAGTAGCTTCTATATCGATGCTAGTAATGCTTTTATGGCTATCATTTTGGTCTTTTGGTGCTGCTGGGATCGTGGCTTTCAGCATTGATGATGGTGGGCGCTACTGCTGGATGCTTCTTGTGGTGAGCTGGCAAGTTTTTGCTCATCATATTACATGTTTTTAGACAATGTTGCATTGCATACTATCAATATTTTCATATACTAACCTTAATGTGATGATTTTATTCTCTTACAGGTGCTAGCTGTGAGTTTGTTTTGGACAGGTGCAGTTCTGTGTAATATAGTGCATGTGATAGTTTCGGGAATGGTGTTCCTTGTCCTCATTCATGGTGGCAGGGAAGCAACATCCATGCCTCCTAAACCATTGTCGAATACCTCACGACATGCTGTATCTACTTCCTTTGGCAGCATATGCTACGGATCTCTCTTTACAGCTGCTATACGAACACTGCGGTGGGAGGTAAACTAAATCGGAAAACACTTACCTAGACCAGGTCTACAATTAATTTTGTAGGCCATGTCCTAGCAATGATCCATAACAGCAAACAAGTGTAGTCATACTCATTCAATGTGTGTTTGTGGATAATTTCTAGCTACAAGGTTAATATAAAAGGCATAAACCCGGGATCTGGAAATCCCCGGTCAATTTTAAGATGGTTATTTACAAACTACATAATATGACTAGCTGATCTAAAATAACTTACAGATAAGGGGGTTAAGGTCTAAGATTGGACGCAATGAGTGCTTGCTTTGCTGTGTTGATTTCATGTTTCACCTGGTGGAGTTTTTAGTTCGTTGGTTCAACAAGTATGCATATGTTCAGGTATATGTTCTTCCATTGGTTCTTTGTTTTGGGATGTAGTTATATATGTAAAGTACGTGATAGTGCTTCTGTTAACCTTCAAGTGGGGCTACATTCTTGGATCGAATGATGTCTTCTAGCCACTCTATGGTACTTGTAAGAAATTAGAAGAATAAACTATGGCTTTTGACTGAAAGTGTATCTGACCAAAATATAATCCTGCAGTGTGATGAACATTTGTTTCGTTACATCTTTTAACAAGAAAGAATGATAACTTGGTGGCACAAAACTGTAATTTCTCGTTCTTCTGATTGCATGACGAGTAGTACTAATAACGCAAACATACTTCCTTGACTAGTTGCAAATTTTAACTAATTTTGTATAGCTGCATGAGAACCTTTACTGTATAAAAACTGGTGGCTTTATATTTCTGAAAGATGAGGTGCTGGAATGTCCAAGCACACTGTGCATGGTGATTCTATCCTTTTCCTTTCTATGGCCAGAGGAATGGAGTCCTGTTAACATTAGTGTGTTAATTTATTTATTTTTTAAATATGGAACTTGCTGCTAAAACTTTACCTGCAAAATCAGATGTTGATTTGATTTTAGTATTACTCATATGCATGTTATTTACTCAGCCGATCTCCTGCTGTGGCAGCCAAGAGCACTGAACATGTATAAGATCATTTGTGACGTTTTCTGCAGATAGCAATTTACGGTAAGAGCTTTAATCACTCTGCAAAAGATGCGTGGGAGCTGTTCCAGTCAACAGGTGTTGAAGCACTCATTGCATATGACTGTTCCGGAGCTGTTTTATTAATGGGGACCATCATGGGTGGGCTTATTGCCGGGACTTGTGCTGCGGTTTGGACAAAGATCCACCACCCTGAGAGGCTAATGATTGTTGGTTCGACTGCCATGCTAATGGGAATGATCATGGTGAGTAGTTAATCTTGATAACATTTTTCTCAATGATTAAGAACAGTTTCGGTGCGTTGGTGTACAATATATATGCATCAACACATCAATCTTCTACTGAGTCAGCACTTCACTCTCAAAAGGAAGTCCAGAACTCCAGATTGTTTACTAATTGAAAAAATGCAGGTTGGGTTAGCAATGGTGGTTGTGGAAAGTGCAGTGACGTCTATTTATATATGCTATGCAGAAGATCCGGCTCTTATAAACAGGTGGGATGCTGCATTTTTCACTCAGATATCGGAAAAACTACACGAGCGACTGCAGCATAGAAGCGCAAGGGCGAGAGAAGTATTGCACCGTAGGATAGATGAACAGATACAAGAAGCAACTTTTGCTTGATTGATACTTCTTGTAAGACTTTATGCTGCATAATGTGGCTCGTGTGATCATGATGCTTTTATAAGGTTTTAGTACTTTTTACATGTACAAATGTTCGATGTATTTTCTTAGTGTACTGTTAAGTGGCCAATTCGTATTAAATCAGAAAATGGATGATCCGGCCGGACGTTGACCATGATTGTAGTTACTAGACACAGTTTTCTTGGCTCTGGCCTTTCAAGTCAGGGTATTAAACAAAATTTCCAGAGACATTACAATGATACAGTTCCATCATCAATATATGTATTTGAGGGGGAAATCGAAACTTCGATTACCACATCATCAATTTAACCGAAAAATTTAATCGGAGTACATAAATTTTGAGGATGATTGTTATAGTATGTTGAAATTAAACAAGATCGTTTCATCATATTAAAAATGAAACTGTCTCATTGAACCAATTTTATTTTTTTTTACCGCCTCAAGTCAGGACTTGGATGGGAGAATCTTTTGTACAAAATCTGTCCTGATATTTATATAAGCATTTTCTAGTCCAAAACCCGAATTCTATTAGGGTTCAGTTGTAAACACATATTCCTTTGCAAGAAAATCACAGGGAAACAATTAATTTGTTTTTATATACATTATTTATTAGTTTAAATTCTTGATCTTTATATATTCATGAACAAGTACAACAATAGCACATCTCTCTGAAGAATTTCAGGTTCTTCATCCTCTTGAGTCTTGCCCATATTTTATCTTCTTCTATGGTAATTTTGATTTAATTTTGTATCTTTCGGTATCATAATTGTTGCACCAGCAGCATTTATTTGAAATTGTATCTTTTAAGCGACAAGCACGATTTCTAACCTTTAACTCTACATTGAACTCAACCTGAATTCATGTTTCTCAAGTTAGCATTGACATCTAGTATATGGTACAAGTTATTATATCATTTTCAATGAGTCAAAGTAGATGATTGTGAATTGTTGTGGTCATTGGTGATGATTACTTTGATGACTACTGCAGTCGAAAATTATGTCTAATAGGTCATTCGGTGTTTTTTTTGTTTTTTTAAAATATTTTTTTAACATGTTTAACATATTTTAAGAGTGTTTATAAGTTGAAATTAATCAAATCGCATCTTTAAAATTAATTTTATAATTTATTTTATTAAGGTTCAAATATGCGTTTAAAAGTCATAAAATCAAAATAATCAAAATATAGTCAAGAGTGGTCTCTATTTATATAGCAAACGAAAAATTATGAAAATCGGTATAATTTTTATATTATATATTTAATAAATTATAAATAAAAAATAAAAAAAATATATAAATAAGAGCTGGCCCACCAAAATATTCAATGGCCAATGGCCAAACCAATTGGCCACTGAAAAGTGAAGTCAGCCGAATTTTGGCTGCTTCACCCTGTCGGTCGACTAGATGGCCAACCGAACCGACAACCACTCCCAATAAAGTGGTCTTATAATTCATGTTACGTGGCGCTATTTAGAGCGTCCACTGTGGACAACTGCGGAGCAATCACTGCCCTGCAACCGATGGACTTTCGATTTTTTTGGGCTGGGCCCCCGGGGGGCCTAGCCCCAACGGCTCTCTCCCCCTTTTATTTTATTTTATTTATTTTATTAATAAAAAATATAAAACAAACTCCAACGGCTATAAACGATCATATTTTTTCGGGATCTATAAATAGACGATCATTTTCACTTCATTCTTCACACCTCCAAACACTCTTTCTTTCTCTCTATTAAACTCAAAACACTCTTGTAATCACTATCAAAAATTAAAATGAATCTGAATCTTGCAGCTTGGTTGGCGTAAAGATCCGGCTGAAATCGAGCAAATGTTCAGTAGTATGGGCTACCACAGTTCAAAATCATCCACCAATCCAAATAACAATCCAAATGAACCATACAATCCTTTTAACTCCCAAGATGTATTCCGTCCGGAAGGTTATGATTCGGGATCGCAGCAAACCGTCCCGAAGACACAATCTCCACCGGTGCAGCTGCCAGTTCGATGAAGGGGGAAGATGGCCGCATCGAAAGGCAAAGGCAAAGCAAAGGTCGGGTCATCGAGGGAAAGAACGTTTCCGAGGAGGCAGTGGAAGGCGCAGCCCAGGAGATCAAACCAAAGAAGTTCATGGTTGCAGAGTACCTCGCTCTAATCAACATGTTCATGACGGTTAGTGAGGATCTACAACTTATCTTACTATCTAACTGATGGGATCTACCCATCTTGGACTACGTTTGTTCCTGCCACCCCGAATCCGGTAACTCACAACAATGCAAGTTCTCCGAGCTTCAAGAGTCATGCCGCAAATATGTGGAACGTGCTTTCGAAGTTATGCAAGCACGGTTTGCAATTATACGAAATCCGACACTTGCGCACAACGAAAACATTCTCAGCAAGATTATGAATTGTTGCATAACACTCCACAACATGATAGTTGAATATGAGCGCCATAAATACCTAAACTATGATGAAAAAATTGAACAGCTCGAACAAGATACCCGTGAGCATGTACCATATCTCATCGATGGAGTTCGTATCCGTCGGACACCGTCTACAATAAATACTATCCCGGAATACATGACCAATTTACGTCGGATGCATAGTTCAGTCACGCACACCCAGCTAACAAACGACTTAATGGATATATTTGGAGGCTACAATGAAGATGAGTCTTCTCCAGTCGGGGTTGTGTGTTTGATTAGTTTCGATGTTGTGTGTTGTGTGTTTGTTGAATTTTATCTTCGTTCAATTTTAATTTTCTGCACTATTTTGTAATATATTCCTGATATGTTCTATCTCAATAAATTATAAAACGTATTCAATAAAATGCAGTTTGATTAATTTCAACTTCTAAATAATTTTATAATATGTTAATAAAAAAATAAAAAATAACGTGACATTCATGACGTGACGACGACACGTCAACACTGCAGAAAAAACACACGACGCATCTTCGTACGTCACTATCGGAGATGGTGTAAGACCATTATCAAAAGGAAAATTAACTAACGTCTAATCAAATGAAATGAAAGAGTTATTTTACGGGTAAATGTGAGGTTGGGAGTTGGGACCCCTACACTTTTATTTCTCTGCCCAACATCTGCTCTGCTAGGCTATGCTCCTTCAGATATCCTCATATCATACTTGATCTGTTTTATCAAGTATACTCCCACAGTGCCAAGTTAAGAAATAATGTTATATAGGGTATCTTTTTTATATCACTGAATTGTTGAGAATTTAAGATTGTTATAATCAGCGAGCACCTCGATCACCAGGAGTTTGTAATGGTGAATACGATGCCTATGTTTTACTACCATACTTGATCATTCAAATTTATGTGGGAGATAATGTTGATATTTTAGGGTTTAAAAGTTTATTAGATGTCAAAATAGATTATTTATTAGAAATTTAACTTGAGGAATGATCACCATTTAAATGCAAGATTTACTTAATTATTCGATGTGTACATCAGTAGCTAGTGGTACCAGTAAGAAGTTTTTCAAATACATGTAACAGCAGTAACTGGGGTGTGTTCATGGGTAGATTTTGTGACAAGAGGTAAAAGTCGTAGTAGTATCTAAGTAGGGAGTAGGCAAGTTGACATGACGCAGTAGACTCTGATTAAAATAGCACAAGTAAAACACTTCCGAATGAGAAAACGCCAAGCCATAAACATGGCCTGGGTAATAGTAATAATGAATTTGCAGTAGCACTGGACGAATAAATGCAATGACACTTTGTTACGCTAGCTATCTTTTCTAATAATACCAACACCAAAGATCTTACTACTCATTTCATTCTTTCCCAATTCATAATCACCATTCCATGTGTCCATTGTCTCTTCTTCTTCTTCTTCTTCAGTTGAACTAATTCTTCCTCTTGTTTGAAAGTTGAAACTTTACTTCACTTTCTTCTTTCAAGAACCTTGAACAACAAACAGTACCATCTTTTGAAATGCAAAGCTTCAGAGATATGTATTGTCAAAATACCTCACCCTTTTACCTCAGGTGGCCAAATATGTTGTCAAAATTCTATCTTTGTTTCTCTTTTAATTTCTTGCTAGTGTGTGTAACACCTTGCATCTTTTTCTTGATTTTTTACTAGTTTAGTAGCTAACTGTTCCATGATTTCTCATGTGTTTTAGAGGTGATGAAGGTGGTAGAAATGGGAGGGAACTTGGAGAGCTTGAGCATGCTGCTACTGATTTCTTTCACAGTCCAGATGCTGTTGCTAATTTAAGCAGAACAACAAGTACTACTACCACTACAGGTTCTTTGATTTTACCTCATTCAATCAACTTAAGTATACATTAAATTTGTTTCACTACATTGCAGTATACTTTGTAATACTTAATTTAAAATATAACTACTGTCTATATATTGGTAACAAATATGTTATTCTTGAAAACCACAATGGCATTAACTAAACACCTAAGTTCCCAATAATACTCTTATGTTTGTTCCATCTTTTTCTTTTTTACTATAAGCGATCTGACAACTAGGGAGTGATTGTTATAAATTTAAGTGTTTTTAGCCATTTTTTATGAACTTTGGTTCTTGACCAAACAACCCTCTTACTCACTTTGTTTTGGGTAAAAAAACTAGGAGGCAATAATTTGAATGAGGTTTGAAAGTTGTAGGAATTTTGCACATATGGTAAATAGGGGCTTGATACATTTCACTATATACTTCACTTGATCCAGTAGTATGGTATAGAAGTAAATAGTGTAATAATTTGTCTGAGCTGGTCCCAAAATACATAAGCAACTAATATAGTGTTCTGTTTGCTGTTGGGATAAATTGAAAATGATAGTTTCAAGCTACAACAACATGAAGACAAGTAATGTTCCTATTAATGTGTCATCCAATGACATGCACTTTGGTGGACTCAACAATGTAAGGACTTACTACAAGGACCATTTTTCTACTAATATATTAAAAATGTTGTACTAGTTAAGAAAAGGCTGATTTTGTTTTGTGTTGTGAAACAGAATAATATTGGCTGTGGGGAGATGTCAGGGAGAATGGTGGTACAACACAGTGGAGGAACGGTTGTTTCTGGTGGTGGTTCGGTGGCGGAGGAGAAGTGGCGTGATTCTGCTTCTATGGTGGCTGACCATAGTCATACTACTGACACTACTACTTCTACCTATACCACTGATGACATTAATCAGCATCAGGTATCTTTCTTTCTTTTATTTCTTGCCTTCCATTTTTCTTCTCCAGTACTAGATAGATAGCTACCTAGCTTTGGAAAAATCAATTTCTTTGTCCTTTTTGCTTCTTTAAATGGCTCCTTTCCCTAAAATAAGCTGGAGTATTTTTTTGGACTACCTCAGCCAGGTTTGCAGGGTATCCACAAGTAAAATTTACTACACATGCACCCACGATATACAAAATCGATCTGAGTTCACTCAAGTACGATATGTTCTTGTCTACTAATGGCATTTTAAATTGACGTATGTTCAAAACCAATTAGAGCCCACACGAATACTAAGTGTTCGTGTCTAGTAATTTCATTCGAATGGCTGTGATAGGGATTTCCGTGGAATACAAACTTACTAGCTAATTGTGCACGTTCTTGAAAGCATAAAGGGAACCATAATGTATTATCTCACACCCAAAAATGCTTATAAATTTAATGGACTGTGGAAATACAGTACATCAATTTAAAAACAGTAAGAATCCGTAACACGAAGGCCTGCTCTTTTCGTGATTTGTGTAATTGGGGATTCACTATTGAGTTTTACATTACTGATTCTCTTGTGAATGTGATAAAAACACATTACTACGTACTACATGTTAAAATCTCAATGGGACTGATCCAGAAATCCTTGAAACTCTCCAAAACAATTGAAATTCCTGATCACTTTGTGAATGTTACTTTCTCCATCAGTTCCATGATAAACTGATACAAATTCCTATTAATGTTTATTCATTTTACGTTTAAGTAATACTAAGCTTTCCACCATAAATGATACAAAATGTTTTATAGTATTTGAAACCTTTCAGTTTTCAAGAATTCCATAGATATTTAGAAACTTAGATATTATCCATGCAGTCCACTGTCTACTTCAATATTATACCTACGTAAGATGTTTCTTATTACTCCACTGCCTGCCATAAATCAGTTTCATGGATCTGGACTTGGTATAGTTGAGGTTGAGGGTATTTCCATTTTATTGAAAGTAGGCAAGTTGGTATTTACAAAGGTATGGTAGAATGTCACCCTGCTCAAATTTAGGGGATATTGTTAGGCTAAGGTCCAACTTGGTAGGCAGGTTTTCCCTTGCAACCTAATTAAACAAGCTATTGGACATGTGGGGTCCCACCCAGACTCCACATATTGCTCGTTAAGGCTAGAACTCAGATAATTCGATTAGTTATTCCCCCGAGCTCGATCCTAATTTCATGTTCGTATTGTTATTGAGCCGAGCAGGTTTCAATTTGCAGGCTCGGTTCAATTTTTTTCTTCATATGTATGTATTGTCAGAACGGGTTAGCCAAATCTTGAACCAAATGGAGCTTAAATATTGTGACTCGAGCTTGTTAATTAGCTCTTTTAGTTACATTACCAGATTCAAGTCTCTGAAGTGATTTTGCTCATATGTCTGGAGTTTCTTTGTGCGGCGAGTTCAGCGTACACGTGATAAGTGTGATACAATAGAAGGTCTCTTATGTCCTACTGGTATTAAATTGGAGAGGACCTATACTGTGAACTTATTGCAGGTAAAAATAATAGTGTTGGGCAAATCTGATTTATGTGGGACTAAAGCAGAAGGGGTTAATGTACTTGTACTATATTGGCATCTAATATCATTAATATACTGTATAGTTGGTGACCGCTCTAGGTATCTCTTAATGATTCCTATATGATATAGCAATCATTGGATTATGTTGCCTGAAAATTCAGGTTTATAAATAGTACTCCCTCCGTCCCATTTGAAATGAAAAATATTTCAAATTTACGGATTTTAATGAAAATATGTAGTGTGTAATTAAGAATGAAATAGAAAAGTACATGGTCCAATAATATTATAGGGTTATTTCTATAAATAAAAAGATATTTCACTTTGATGGTACGTTCAAAATGAAAACTTGTTTATTATACTAATCAATGTCAGTAATCTTTAATAGATGCAGCTTGCCTTTTTGGCAGGTCTTAAAAAATGTGTATTTGAGAGGATTACATGGAATTTAGATGTGTTTATTAATTGCACTTAATGTTCCTTAAATCTCATATAATTAAGCAAAATGAAAATTTATGTTTATGAACTTAAAAGACTACTAATTGCTATACGAATGAATTCGAATTCGCTCCAAATGTTGATAATTTTTTAATCGGCTAAACTTTGAAGACTAACTAAATTCGTTTTTACAATTTGGTCATGGTACATATTTTCAGTTTCCTGGAGCAAATCGAGATAGACTGATTGATGTAGATTCAACAGACCGCTCTAAAGAGAGAAATGGTGATCAGAAGGTGTGTTGGTTTTATCGCTTTGTCTTGTTTCTTACTAATCATTAAATGGAATTTAACGCTTAGACTCCATTTGGTTCAGGCACTACGTAGGTTGGCTCAGAATCGTGAAGCTGCAAGGAAAAGCCGGATGAGAAAAAAAGTATGCCTAAAAGCATTAGCACTTGATAATTTTTTATCTTGAAGATTGAGTAGTAATGCCTGAATAGTTGATCTTCGTATAGGCGTACGTTCATCAACTTGAAAGCAGTCGGGTCAAGCTTGCAGAGCTAGAGCAGGAGCTGAAAAGAGCGCGTCAGCAGGTTATCCTGCAATTCATGCACATTAACATGTTATTTGGTTTTGTTAAGACGCTCGAAATGCATTTCTAGTTATATACGTCATATTAGGACTTATTTGCATTGCAGCTTATTTGAACACACGTAGTGTATTTATTCAAAGAAATATGACTCCCCTTTATAAAATGCAGGGCAACTATGTGGCAAGCCATCAGAGTCATATGATGAGTGGAAACGGTGAGCACAGTTAAATTTGTATGTGTCATACTTTAATCAACTGCAACCTTGTGACAACTATGTCGTTTGCATAGGAGCATCAGCATTTGACATTGAATATGCGCAATGGCTTGATGATCATCAACGGCTCATTTATGATCTGAGAGCAGCTCTGAATTCTAACCTAAGTGACTGTGAACTGCGACTCCTTGTTGAAGGGGTGATGTCCCACTATGATGAAATATTCAGGCTAAAATGCACTGGTGCAAAGCTGGATGTGTTTCACATGCTTTTCGGAATGTGGAAGACTCCGGTGGAGAGGTGTTTCCTGTGGCTCGGAGGATTTCGTTGTTCTGAAGTCCTCAAGGTACATAAAAGTTCAAATTTCCACTCTACTTTTCTGTATGTAGTATATCATATTTAATCCATCTTGAAATTGAAAATTATTCTATTCCAGGAAATTGGATCCCAGACCTCTTGGTCTCGGATTGTCTTTGATTCTTTGCTTACCTACTAGACTAATGATTTGAGACTGTCTGGTTTGTTCTTATCAGGTACTCAGTAACCAAGTTGTGCCGCTGACAGAACAACAGTTGCTTGGCATTTATAACTTACAGCAATCATCCCAGCAAGCTGAGGATGCCTTATCCCAAGGAATGGAAGCTTTGCAACAAGCTCTTGTCGAGACACTTTCTTCTAACTCTCTTGCTCCGCATAATTCTGGGAATGTGGCCGATTACATGGGACAGATGGCGATTGCAATGGGCAAGCTTGCCACTCTTGAGAATTTCCTTTATCAGGTTAGCACAATCATTCGTGTATATGCAGCCCAAGTACACTGATTCTTACAAGGTTATATATGCATTCTGTTTTACAGGCTGACCTTCTGAGGCAGCAAACCTTGCAACGATTGCACCGAATCTTGACCACCCGCCAAACTGCCCGTGCCCTTCTTGCCATTCATGATTACACAGCAAGGCTCAGAGCACTTAGTTCGTTATGGTTAGCACGTCCTAAGGAATGATATATGTGTTGCTTTGACTTCATTTAAGCACAACTTTCTGAAACAACACTACTCGTACTAGAGGAAGTTTGCACTCAACATTTGGCTGTAGCCTGTAGGTACAGTCCATTTGTTGGTCTTCAGTGATCGTGTTTAACTTTGATGTTATGTACGCCGTTAGATTACATTTTGCAGTCAGTTCTAATCTTCTTGATCAGGTAGCAATAGAGACTCAAGAACAATTGATATCAAATGAATGTTGAATGCGTTTTTATTATCTCAACTGCTAACTTTGCCAACTCCTAAGATATCATCATACAGGCAAAACATCTCTAGAATCAGCAGAACATCAAATTTCGTATATACTATTCACACTATAATGATGGGCACCTTCCTTCCCGCGGTAAATTACACACATTTACATGATAAATTCCCTCACCGTGTTGATGAGCAGTAAATATGTGTAATTTATAGTACGCAGAAGGAAGTGAATATATACATGAAAGAATCGTCTTATGTAGTTTTCTTCTCTACCCTCTTGTATGTTCTTCTCTGTTGGTTCTTTCTTCCTGCAAAAACATTCATGCATCATCTTATTAGCAACTGGTAGGAATCAGGAATCCAATTTAACATGAGAAAAAGAAGCAATTTTATCCCAAAAGTATTACTAGTTGACTAGTAGAAGGGGAATATTCTTTTTCATCGGAACTAAAAAATACTATAGGGAAGAACTGAATTAATCAAACAGGTTTAGAAACATACTTGATCTGTTATTTCTTCTTGACTGGACGATTTGTTGTGGTATGAAAACACCAGTTCCATTCCCTGCAGATCTCCACAGGTTCACCATCCACGGTGGTGTCGGACACTCCTCCATGTTCACAGGCCAGTCGTAGTAGCTCTGATCTTGCAGGCTTCTATCCACGCCTTGTTTACGCCCTCTAGCCCCCACGTTCCGGCTCTTGTTCTGGTAAAAGCCACCATCATCTTCATCTGTCAATAACAAAACTTGCCTTCTCAGTTCATCATAGAAGGCGGTATCATCTTCGCCCTCGAAACCGCCAGGTGAGGAGTACATGTTATCCATATTCATAAGTTGATGGAGCTGAATTCTGCTGTTGAGGATTTCCATGGATGAAAGTTAGATGGTTTCTTGATGAGTCCAATGTTATCAAGTGTTTGGAGATTATATAGTTGAGAAGTAGTGAGAAAAGTTGGTTGGAATTTGAATGTAGTCAAATATTATGCAATGGAAGTCAATTAAATTTGGTCTTTTAAGTTGTCTCCAAGTGGCTGCAAATGCACTAATGAAGATTATGCCTACTTTTGGACATTAGTTGATGATTTGTTGGTCATAATAAACTTGAAGATTATTCCACTTATATAATTGTAACTCTCAATTAATGTCCAAATGGACTGCTTCCGTGTTGGTTCAATAATATACAATGTTACATACGGAAGAAAGTTTAATTGGTCATATACGCGTTTAAGTGCTAATGAGTCTACTAGTAACGCCAAAATATTCAGTGTCAATTGCTAAAAGAACATTTAAATCCGTTGACGGAAACAATTTTGTTCATTTTTTGAGTCAATCTCCAAATAAAAGGTTTTCCTTTTTCGCTATATATATATGCTTCTTTAGAAAAGGTCACTTTAATAATACTAGCTCACCGTAAATTATCTTGCAGTGAACTTTAATTTTATGCGGATAACAATTAAAGTGCTTACATTTATGTCTGGGAAAGAGTTTGCACAAATTTCATAAAGTGTAGAACTAACGTGGTAAAGTGGTGAATTTTAACTATAAGTGTATAACACATATGGGCTGATTGGTATGCGATTTAAATGTTCCGATTTAAATGTTTGAATAGTGATCGGAATTGTAGTGGGATTGTTAAAATTGTGCTTGGTATAGAATTGTAATTGGATAGGGTATTATAGGTTTGTTATATAGGTGGAGAAAAATGTTGCTACTGTAGAGTCATTTCATTCTTCAACATTTAAATGCCATAACAAACACAAAATTCCAAAGTAGCATCCAAATGGACATTTGGATGCTACTCCAATCAGCCCCATACTCTCCCTTCACCTATTTATACTCCCTCTGTCTCAATTTTAACTTTATACATTGACTTTTTTTCAATCGACCATTGTCAATTTTAACCTATAATTTCTCTTAAGTGATGATAGTTAAATATTTATTAAATTATATTATAATACCTTATACCTCAAAGTTTTATTATATATTCTTATTAAATCATTTACCTTTGTAGTTTGAGAGTAATTTATGATAGAAATTGACAATGGTTTATCCGGAAAAGTCAACGTAGGAAGATGAAATCGGGACGGATGTAGTATATGGGAAACGAGCATTAATTCATTACTTTTGTTGATGGTTTTGTGAGGCTATACGAGAAGTAGTGAGTAATAATAGTAAGACATAAATAATAAAAATAAATGAAAAAGAAAAGGTATGAGATAGGTATAATAAAGTTAGAATTATATTGGAGAAAATTCTTTGATGAATCGCCTGGAAAATAACCCGAGTCGCTTAGAAATGAGTTTTAATAAACTTAAAATGCTTATTCCAAGGCATCTTATTTATCTAAAACATTTATGATTAGAGAAATTTACTTCTCTACAATGAATATTCATTGAACGGACGTTTATAAAAGTATAACGACTCCGAAGTAGGAAATAGTGTACAATGTAACTAGTTTGCATGCAAATCGGATCCAAATTGATAGCCCTACAAAATTCCCGGCCATTTAACCTTGAGAATGACGGCGGCAAGTAAAGAGAAGATTAGGCTATATGATAAAGAGTACTTGTATGACATTAATGTATGGTTTAAGTGTTTAGCCATCAACCAAATAGTACTGTGATTTTAAAATCCTACAATTGAGCACCATTTTTTTGCACGTTAGCCGTCTGAACAGCTGAACATCAAGTTTAATTACCTGACATTTGTAGCATATATTCATCGTTATATTATAGACAAATATGTCAGCCACCTCCTTATTATATGAGTTTCTTCTTTAGTAAAAGTTAAACTAAGCACAATCAAAAGTCAGTTCCACAATTTGGCATATAACTTTAACTCTTTATTCGAAACAATTATAAAAAAAACATGTAAGAATCAACTAGGGACAAGCCATAGTTCAATGGCATCAATGGTATGTTGTTGTTTACCAGTGTGTGTGTCCAATAATAAGTTAGACATGAGAATTTATCAAAGATCCCAACTTAATGGCTGCTATATCTTCTTTATTTCCTTAATTTGTTCCTTTTCAAAATCTTACATCTTTTATTTTATTTTTAATATTTTTGGATATTTTATTAGAAGCTATCCGTGCTAAATGGTACGTACGACTCTAGATTTGTATATTTATAAGATTAAGGGTAATTTAAAAAGGTAAATAATTTGATAACTAGTTGTAAGGAATTTAATACTCTACGTTTGAATATTTCTGAGATGGTTTTTATGACGTTTAACCGCCTATATAAACCGATTGGTATAAACTTTTTTTCTTCAAACAATAACAAATATTCTAGAAAATCAATTCCAACAACTTCAATTGTAAACACTCACCAAACATAAAGATAAGAGAGCATATTTGTTCAATAGTAAAGTTAGAGGGCAAAAGGTATGTAAATACAGGATCAGTACAACCTTTTCCCATTATGGTCATAACTAAGTACTGAAGTACACTATCCAAATCCATAGTGATAGAATCAAACTACACACATATATATATCTTACAGCTCCCAATACAAGTGTATATAATATCACAAATTAAAAGACGAATAATGAAGTTGACGAATAGAAAAAAAACAAATCCTCCAATCTGAAGCATACAGCCAAAAAACTAGTAGAAATTGAATTATTTAAAATCAACATGTATATATGAATCACAGAATATGGAGGGGATACATATGATCTAGCGAGTCATATCAGCCGGGACAATCGGGGGCACGAAAATGCCTTCGCATTTCCATTTTTCGACATTCCCTTCCCAACCTAAGCACCAAATAGTATGACTTAGAATGATTATGACTTTTACAAGAATTTGACGTTCACATAAATAGTATTGTTCGTATTGCAAGTATGCATATTGGTACGTATATACCTATAGAAGGATCAACACCGCGATTCTTGAGTTCTCTGTACTCCTGACTCATGGCACATACACAGCAACAGCAATGGAGCATTGTATCACCATAGGGTGCTTCTGGTAGATTGAACAGTGCTCGCAGTTTCGTACGGTAATTGGTTGTGTATAACCAGGTGCAGTGGACCATGCTCAGAGCAAAATATATCCCACATGCACTGTCATACCCTGCATTATACACACATTTGTGCAAAATATTAACTCAGTCCCGTCAATTAAGACTCACATTAACCTTATTCGCATAACACACTTATTTTAACAAGCTCGTGCACATATAGTAACCCTTACGTGTGGTTCCTTTGTCAACAACCTCAGCGATTTCCCCCATGGCAACACACGGACAACAAAAGGCCTTGAGACCTTCAAACAAATAACAGTGAACAACATATTAATGAACAATTTAGGCAGATAGTTTCTAAAATTTGTGCAAAATTTTAGAAGTTGAAGATGAAAAACTGAAGCTAGGTTGAAATAATTACAACTAGAGCGATCATCTAGACAATCAAATAGTCCAGTGGACCATTGCCCCTCTGGACATGAACTCTTTTCATTGGCATCTCCCATTTTGCTCATTTTGAGGATTAAACTGCAAGAATATTAATTCTTCTACTATGTTTGATGTATAAAGTTGCTTGTAATTAAACTGTTAGTGTTACAATAGCACTTATATATACTTAACTTTTTAAAGCTAAAACTGGATGTCAACGATGTTTTATGTACCTTGTCTTTGCTAGGAAATTTCAAGTGTAGTAATAATTTATTTGTTGTGAATCACACTATAAAATATTTTTACAAGTATACAAAATTTTGCTCAGTTCCACACTCCATTCAAAAATAATAGTAACCTGGTTCAACTACTTCAAACTTGTATTTGACCTAAAATAGTTTACAAATTATAACATCACAGAGACTTTTTCTAATTGAGTTTCTAATTACATAATTTTGTTAATTCATTACTTTCTTATTTGATTGTAAAATATGAAAAACAACACAATTACGATGGAACGGAAGCTTGGTTAGTTCGATAAGATAATATGTTATATGATTTATTTTTATTCTAAACGACAAAGATTACAACTATTATACTTTTATACCAAAACTTCTTTGTTTCTCTATCAGGACTCGAACCCTGGACCTCCTCTTTACTACTCAAATTACATTCCATTACATCACTTTATATCACTTTATATCTCCTATATGATTATATTTTTTAATTTCTCAAAAAATCCGGGAAGGCTGAAAGAAATGAGGGAGCTGTTGACGAAGGTATAAAATATGATCAAGGCATGATATGATCATCAGTCATGTGACCTTAATTTCTACAATTATCGTTGTCATGTAATCATTTTCTTCATTCTCAGATTATTATATCATTTACCATTTTGGTATACAACGACATCTTTCAACTAATATAATCAATCAAACATTGATTATTTCAAATATTTTATGGTAAAATCTCTTGTATTGGTGACCACCGAGTAGTATACATGCAATTAATATGCGACGAGAGAGTAAACTTCCTAGCAAAATCATTTGACACGGCAAGGCTCAATTGTGGAATGGAAAATATAATAATGTCAATTTCTTTTGGTAATAGTCCTACTCGAAACAAAATTTAAACGGAATATTCCTGGTAGAATACAAATATTATTAGAAAAATAATTTATAGTTAAAATTGACTTCAATAATAATAACTTGAAAGACAAATATGTTACTGTAGGATGGAAGTGTACAAATATTTCACGATTCGCATCTCACATCGATTATTTACCAAATTAAGAGAGTTGTACCTATATTGTAATGTTTATAATAAAATATGTGATGTTAAGTTTCGGTGCTCAATGTTTTTAGAGTCGGTACATTTGTTACATGAAAAACTACATACTTCAATATTAATAACTCTTTTTTCATGTTTTAAGAACTTGAAAACAATACACCATTATTTTTCAAAAATTAATAAGTTAAATTTGCATTTTGAATTTCAAAGATATCTATTTTTTCTACATATATATACTCCTGTCAACTGCCAAGAGAGAATGGTTCACAGACCGCTACTCTTTGTGATTCAAAAACTGTAAGTAATAATTTCCTGTTCTTTTCACTCATTCAATCTCAACTACCTACCAATCAGGATATTTTGATTCATCCATTCAATTCATACTAAGTCATCTGTCCACATGGAAGGCTACGCGCCACCATCAGCCCCACCAGTCGATGTCCCGGTACCCGCATTTACAGTTGTTTCGATGCATTTGATCCAGCATTCTCCTGTCCCATGGTCCACTGGCTTGTGCCAGTGTTTGGACAATGTTAGCGTCTGTAAGTCCACTAGTTCTTACCAATTATATCCACTAGTTTTAGGCGGGCGTCATGTTACATATGATCATTTTCGAGGTTAAGGCTACAAAATTAAAAAAAAAAAAAAAAAGTATTGAAAAACTTCCTCTGGTTCCGCCCGCGTGCATCTATATGTAATATGAATGTTACTCATTGCTACATTACTGCAGGTTGCTTAACATGCTGGTGTCCGTGCATAACATTTGGCAGGATTGCTGAAATCGCGGATAGAGGATCGACATGTAAATAACTATAAATGTGAATTTATTTCTGTGTTCAATTTATACTAAGTTCATTCTCGTGTAACACTAGATTATATGAGAATGAATTCCTTATAGTAATAAAATTGTTAAATGAAGAAAACCTTTTTGAAAAATTGTTGTGACCATATGTCTGTAATCTACATTGCAGCGTGTGGAGTGAGTGCAGCATTGTACGCGTTGATACTTTCCATAAGTGGGTGCTCATGCCTTTACTCGTGCTTCTATCGAACTAAATTGAGGGGACAGTATTTCCTGGAGGAGAGACCTTGTGCAGATTGCTGTGTTCATTGCTGTTGTGAGATGTGTGCATTGTGCCAAGAGTATAGGGAGCTACAGAACAGGGGATTTGATCTCTCTATTGGTATGTACATACGTAATTCTAGTTAATCACTTAATTGCACGTTATTTTTTCTTGCTTTTTGTAGCTAGACTGTGTTCTCTTCAACTTCAACTGAAATTTACTGAACTGAACTAGATTGAACTGTAAATTATAATTAACCCGAGCTGAACTGAACTTAACTGATTTTCAGTTGAAGAGAACACAATTTTGCATCTAACATTGGAAGATTATTTAATTATAGGATGGCATGGTAATGTGGAACGGATGAGAAGAAATGCAGCAGCTGTGCCTCCATCAATCCCACAAGGCATGAGTCGTTAATGATGTAACTACTATATGTATTCACTTGATTGTATTCGATGTACGAAAGACGAAACTATCTGTAAATTTTCATTATTAATGCGAGTAATCTTTGTTTGATACACATACGCAACTCTGTTGTATGCATGCTAATTATTGCTAAATATTACCGAAGCTAGGCCTGTCGATTTGGGTATGACCCTGAACATCATTCTTCGAAGTTATGTAATCAATTCGATTACATTTGATAATGAAGATGATGAAGGTCCGAGGTCTGGGCAGCAACAAACGCTTTAAATCTCGTAACTTCACCACCTTGTTTGTAATAGAATTCTTGCTCAAATGAATATTCCACAAAGGAACTTTCTTGCCTTATCACCATTGTCCTGCAAAACATATTTCAGACCTCAACCTCACCAATTCACATAAATTGACCACATTAGCTATAAGTGTATTATGTCAACAAATGCTACTATCAGTACATTTCATCACTCCCTATAAACTGGTAGTTCACCACTATATTGAGTATGGATCTGTGTCCAACTCTTTACAAAGTAATACACTCTATAAGTGCCAATCTGTTGCATGTTTTATAGGAAAAGTATTAAACTTGGTTATTAACTTTCTCATTCACCTTGTGGATAGAATCAATCGATGAGATTAATATTACCTTGACCGAAGGCTCTGGTCTTTCGACTATGTCTTCTTCCATGTCTCCACGATATGAATAATGCTTCCGGAATTGATAACAATCGACATTATGCAGGGATCTTTTTGAATGATGTGGGTACGAAATCAATCTGATAGGATGTTACAACAAATCACAACAAACAATAACAAATGAAAGGCATGTGTCTCTGATTTGGCAAATATAAATATCATTGGACATACCTATATAGGAAGTGAAGAAGAAAGGAAGCAAGGATATATAAAAATTATTGGTTCTCATGGTTGGTAGACCATCTTCACCAAACATTCCATGGTACAATAACTACCATAATTCTCATTTCTCAACCCCCAATATCCTATCTGCCTTATTACACCAGTAAAAGACATAACCAACCAATAAAATTGAAATTTGATTCTTGATTTCAATCTTTAAGGTACAATAAGCCCCTCCAGAGTAAGATGATCCCTCTAGATAGGGATGGGATATACCAAACTTTTATACCTTCTTTATTTTACTTTACCGCACACATATATTGTTTCAATCGATACTTTTACAACCTGGTTTGACTAGCGGGGCGGAGGTATACTTTCCACAACTGGGTTTATACTCGCGGGGTGGAGCTGAGTACATGAGAATCAAAACTTCAGTTCACACACAAGACTTCTTTTCTCCAAATTATCGTTTCAACCTGAAGCACCTGACAAATCTGGTCCAAAAACTAGCACTCTCGAGCGGAGTCAAAACAACAAGATCAGGATCTTTGAATGCTGCTTGTTCACTCAATTCTTCAAAGCAATCCACCACATATTGAAGCCTTGCGACGAATTCAATCAGAAGGGAAGCGAATGTTGCCAAAGATAACGCGCTCGCACTTTGATAAGTTTTCACTTCGTCTTCCTTGATCAAACCAATGCCTTTGAATGATTTATATGACGGCCAGGGGACATGTTTCCGTAAATTCTGCGAGAAATCTTTGTTAGGCAAACGAGGAGCCAGTAGAAAGGATGACTTGATGTACATTGCTGTTTCGCTTAGAGATTTGACACCCAACTGCACACTATCATATTCTTTTTCCAGAGGAAGATCAGTGAGATCCTCTAGCTCCTTGGCTTGGCCGCGGATTTCCCAATTCTCAGAGTTGACGAGAAGAAATGATCGCTGGTCTATTTTCTTCTGTAACTGCTCGGCTGCCTCGTGCACTTGTTTGAGAATGTTCTCGTCTATGCCTAGCTTTTCCATCCTCTCGATTCTGTTTCCAATTTCTCGCAGTACTTTTGCACCTTCTGCACTGACGCTCTGAAGCTGGTTACGAAATACATGCCTCTTTTCGGGTGGTGCCTACAAATTTCATGTTTACAGAACTTAAAAACCATCTTGCATTGCCTAATACCGGAAATATATTGGAGTTATCTCTATTTTATACAGTTGTAGATTCTCAGTAACAAACCTATTTAACTATACTGACGTGAGGATCACGCCTTTGGCGATTGAAGTAAGATGAAATATGCAACTTATGTGAAGATTGAACATACAGATGTGTAACGAACTGGCAAATGTACCTGAATTTCTGATAAGATGGATCCATGGAGTGCCATGACAGAATAAGCACAATGCCTCACTGCATTACTAAGTTTCACATAAGCACTCCATGGATTCTGAACGCTTCTGTAACGCCCATGCGCCGGCTCCCATAGAGAAAATCCTAACTGCACATCGTATATTAGTACAAAATTCAGCAGAGTTATCGTAGCTTGTGTAGTAAAATACCATGATTAAATAGTATGCTTACCAAATTCTGTTCTCTGCTTGCAGATTCTATGACAGATTTATAACCCAGATATAATTGATCTCCTGGAGATTGATAACCTAAAGTTCTAGTCGAGGTCCTGTCAAAATCGACATACTTCAAATATCCATGGACACAGCCTGATAAAAGAGATGATTAGATTTCCAAAAGGTAGAATGTGGATCATTTGGTTTAGTTATATGGATAACATATCAAACCTTCCAAAGAAGTTGCAAGCTCATCAAAATTGTTGACAACTAAACGGTGTAGATCATCGCCCGACCAAATAGGGTAGATCAAAGTGTTTATGACGAAACAGATACAACCACCAACAGCAATAAGAACTAATCGACTGAGAATCGCAACTACATATTCTCTGGTCCGGTTCCCAGCCACCATGAGGATGCAATACGTGAGCACGAACACTCTAAATCCGTAGTCATATGGTGCCATTGAAGGGTAAAATCTCAGGTACGACGCGCATGATCCTGTTAGTGTAAGAAACTGAGTTCAGACTTCAACCACATTAAATCCCTGATAAGACCTGCTTATGAATTCTCTCTCCCAACTTGCCAGATATTTTTTCACATAATCTTTCTACATTTTGAAAGAGATGATGTTTGTTTCTATGTTTTAAAACACAAGAGTACTCTATGTAATACAAGTAACAAATAGTAAGTATATGATATAAACACTTGATGCAATCGTGACGTTTCCCGTTTAGCATAACCAACCTGTGATGAAAAAACTTATGACGATCACGACTCTCTCCCCGTTTCCAGCCAACAGTGATAGCCCAGCAAAGAGAAAGGCAAGCATCCCAGCGCAAAACGTTCCTAATCCACGATTGAATCCTTTTATAAAAGTTGCTCCTGTAAAACAGTATTTTTTACTTGAACAAAAAAAATAAAAATGGAATGTTTTCCAAAATACAAAATAGAATCTTCAAATTCAGATGACTTCAGGCACCTATGCTGAACTCAAACATCACAATGACAGTGAGTATTGCCCAGATTGAGAACTGAGATATATCCGGAAGAGGTTTCTTCCAGAATATGAGTAACGATACAAACGCCAACGCTGACCCCATCTTGATAGCATATATAATCTTCCTTGGATCATTGCGACCTATTGCCAGTGCTTTCTCAGAAAACTCATGTAAATCATTCCTCCACTGTGCAAATCTACTCCTCATCGACTCAAAATGTGCCCATGTTCTCCCCAAATCATCCTCTCCTTCCAAGCGAAGAACCGGAAGTAATCTGTCCTTGCTCATGTTGGCCTAAAATCGATGAATGTATGAATGGTTTTTCTCCTTACTGCCAGTCTCCAGCAATTTTATATAGTGCAGAGGGTATCAAAAGTGGAAATTTAGAACAAGATCTGTCAACCGACTATGTCAGTGAAAAATCTCTGAAATATTATATAGAAAACTTAAGAAGTCAATGCAACAACTGTAGTGAAGGCATAGATTGATCATATGTGGTGCTGTATCATTATGAAGTAAATAGCCTTTGGCACAAGTAAGGATTTCATTGGTGTACTGTTGATTATACTGTAACATATGTCATTAAGAAATTATAACCAGTCTTATTCTTAAACTACTTTTAGCTGTGTACTAATTAGAAGCCTTCACGACATAACTGTTCATATATTTTAAATTTTTAATATAAGAGGCAGGTAAACGAACAGTTCATCCATGGCTTTTCATGTCCAGAATCATGAACCTTTATGTGCATAATTTTCTCCTGGCTTTTCATGGTACTGAAGCAAACAGAGCACTCAATATTTCCACGGCAGAAAAAGTTCAGCAAGAGATCAAGTTATAGATATAGACAGCCTTTTGACACAGTATATCTGAAACTTGGAAAATGTCCATTGTTGGCCTAATCGCTTGCGTGAGTACGATACCAAGTGCTACATAGTCAGAGTATCTCCAATCTCAGTTGTAAGAAGTTCAAGCCCTATATTCAAAACAAACAGAGAGAGCTCACTTCATCTTGAAATGGTGTAAAGACGAACTTCTGTTAGCTCAGTTGACAATTTACGCATCTATCTCATACAGTTAATGATTTCAGGATATAATGCTTGTATATAAACAGGATCATTGCATTACATTGTAACGAATTCATGTACAACTTTTCAGGGAAAACTTGCTTATTTCTCATCACCGGATTCTAAACACAGGCAGTAGGCAATTAGGCCAATTACTGGTACAAATCTAAGAATATTAACTAAATCAACTTTGTCCTGTTTAATGTTTTGCAGGTTGTCTCCTATTAACCATGGTTGGAATGCCGTGTATAGGACGATATCCCAAATGAAGGCATAAGCAAGTCTCTCAGAGCCTAGGTAACTTTGTAAAAACTCCCATCTTTCCGGCAAAGAACCATAATTGCCATCTCCACGGCCATAAAGGGCCCAGAATACTGATAGTAGACAAGCAGCACCACCAGTTAGTCCAACAATAGGTGCGCCATCGGTCATAACTGAACCCAGTTGAGAACTCTTTCTTGGAACATCTTCGCTATCAGCCTCATTCAGACGTATAGCCATGTATGGGATTAGGAACGCTGCACCAGAAAGTAACAGCATTCAATAACTCAATCCCTGACCGTGACACCAAGGAATATGCTTAGAAAAATAGCCACTAAAAGTGGAATGATCTCAGCAATTTTGGACAATCAAATTTTGATCTGTGCGTGCAGCAGCATCACTTCTACAGGAATATATCATGTTAAGTGCATCACCTTTGCGTGTCAAATATCAAAGGGGTGTTCGTAAAGCCAATTACTCCGGACTTTTCTAAACAGACCTATTGAATATTCAAAGTAAAATTCCCGAATCAGACAATTTCATGTGAAGTAGTTAGATATCATCAGCGCCCTTAAGTACTAGGGTATTTGGACAAAAAAACTTGTTCCATGGAAGCTCACCAAGAGACTGAATAACACATTCTGAACCAAATAGTACTGTGAAACTTATTTCTCCCAATGATTTCTTGGCGTTGGCGTTTTGCACGGTTGTTGACTTGTTTAGGAGTGTAGCATTATATATAGTAGTATGTTCTAGAGGTGGAAGTTGTGGAACCCATAATGAAGTAGTTATGAAAAGGTAAACAAAAAAGGAAATTAAAGAATTTAGTGGGACTCTGGGAGAATGGGTGAAAATGTTTAACGTAAACAAATGAAAATGGACGGATAGGGTAATTAAGGATCCCAGGACATCTACCATCCATATAGTTCTTCATCGAAACTTAGATTCTATGAGCATTAACATTCAAAGCCACTACAGTCTAATACCTTATTGATGGGCAAACGAACTTAATTGAAATATAGTAAGCATTGTGAAGACAGAACTAAAAACAAGAGCAGATTTATAAGCTTGAAAACATACTGTTCGTGAGGAACATCTGAAAACCCCATAGAACATCAAGAGACCCCTTATATCTGTCTCCCCTTCTGTCCGTGTATAGCAAAGGAGCAAACAAGACTGTCCACCCAATCACAAAGTTGAACAAACCTTCCGACATCTATAATATATAAACAGAATATGTAAATTCAGCCATCTATTAAGATTATGAATGAATGTCCAAACGAAGATGCTCAAATTTGAAGTTTTACCGGATGAAGCACCGGTGCCTCCATTACATGTACTCCAACTACTCTGGCAAAGATGCAGTAATAAATCAAGATTCTTACAAAAAGAATCTCAAACAGTGTGCTAAGCGCTCCAAGGCACATCATTGCAGTGAAACCGAAGTAAAATGAAGTTTCTATCGTATTCAAAATCCTTGGAAACATTCCACAAAAGGGAGTGTGAAGTGTAAACATATCAGGAACAAACTCCTAAATAATCTGTTCTACATATAGACCAAAATAGAAAGTTCCATCAATCTACTGCTACTTGTCACTAGAAAATAGAAACGTGAGTAAACGAGTGATGGAATGGAAATGACATTACTTGAGTTGGACAGGGGCAGAATGAAGAAGAAATTAAGAGAAAGTCCAATGAGAGAGTCGATTGTGTCTTTACTGATAGCCCAAACAGGATCACCCTGCACAACATCAAAAACTCAAATCCTAACAATCAAATCAAATTAAACTTGACCGGACATGAATTGAAAGCAGTAACGCTTACGGGAGCATAAGGAAGCAAGAAGAGCCAAACGATGTAAACACCTTCAGCAAGCCACAGTGCAGACTGCGCAATTCTTCTGGCATTCTGATCCAAATCGGATATTGGACCTCCGGTAGCGGCAACGGACACATTTCGCCCCAATTTATTGACGTTGAATGTGAACGACACAGCGTCGTTTGGACTAGTTGTTGTACTCCATTGAGTTTGTAGAGCATGGGAATTGAGATGATTGTGAAGTTTGTTTGATGGTTTGAAATTGAAGGGAGTACTAGTACGTGGAATTGGAATGGAGCTGGTTAACAGTGATGAAGAGACTAGTGATAGTGAGTGCATCTCTGCAAATTCCTTCTAATTTAGGAAGAAGAAAAAGAAGCAGTAGCATTTCATTATCCGGTAACCGTTTTGTGGACGTGGACTCTCCTCTTTCAAGTTTAATTAAAATACGATGGACCGCCGATATTATTACATACGACTGTAATGTTTAAAACAATATCAACAACCAACGCCAGAATCTTAAAAAATACTCACTTAAGCTTCATTCACTTCATACTTCCATCAATTCCATATGAGAAAATGCAATGCATCTATGAATTTCTCCGTAATGTGAAAGACAGGCGATCTCGTTGTAATCACCATTTTCTTTCCTTCTCTAAGCTCTTTATTTGTCAGCCTACCTCCACTTATCCCTTTCCTATAGTACTTGGACCTTCAGCTACTTACGGAAAATGTATGGTTCGTCGAGTTCAATTTCTGCTCTATCTTATAAGACAGGGAACTCCAAAATGTCTGCACTATCATTTCCAATCATTCAGGATCTGATTGTTAGTTATTGTCTTGGTTAGACTGTTGAGCTAGTTAAATGGTGAAATAGAATCGCATTGAAGTTTAAGAATACAGTCACTTTATCCGCTGATTGTAGTGCATTTTAAATTTGTTGACACTTATACTTTCAGATTGCTTAAGTTTCATCTGCAAGCAATTGAAATATTATATCGTGAATAACATCATTAACAATACCACATGGTTCTGCATCTGCAACCAGTCTTGTGTCAAACTGTGTTATCTTCTCAAGTACCAGTAACACCGAGGAAAACATACATGCAGGATGTGCAAAGCCAAGGCAAAAGGCTAATTCCAGATTATACATGGCACCCAGGCATAAAATGCAGGACCCCTCCGAAAAGGAACTTAGCATATGAAATGTTTCGAAGGTTATGGATGAAGAAACTTCTCATAATTATGATTATAAATATCCGCACTATATATTATCTTTTGATCAATGCCATTATACAACATATGCCAAAATACAGAATTGTGTGATTACAACATACTATACAGTATGTATGTGATTTCATTCCATTCATGAAGTGCCTATGTCATTCCACTTACACAGCAGATATCATAAACAATATAATCATCTGTATGTTACAATGGTGATATTGCTACAGTGCACACATCACAGTTCAGTTGTAGCAATAGTCACTGAAAAAAGGATAAGTGATTGGTTCACGGATTTGTGTTGAAATAGAACTCTTTTGGTCATCCATGTCTTTTAACACCAATGTAGTTCGATGTAGCAGCTTGTACAACAAGTGCATCTCTAATTATACATCTCACATGACCAAAAAACTGAAAGAAAAGCTCATCTATTCTTTCCCCTATTGGAGTCAATCATTCAATACAGGAGATATATTTTGTGCTGGTATATTCTTAAGACATCTACTCTTTCCTCTATTGAAAGAAAAGCTCATCTATTCTTAATGGTATATTTTGTTTTGGTCACATCATAACAATCACGGCATGCATGCGTGTATGATTCTGAACCTATTAACATAGAATCTCAACATTCCAAATGAATAAATTAACCAAACAGCTACCACACTAGTTGTGGTTTCTCAAAAAAAGATTTCAACTTGCACCAAGCATCCCCAGAGCGAGTTTTCAAGCAGATTTAAATCATGAATCTTGCACATGAACCTCAAGTCTCTGCTACCTTCCGATTAAGGACTATGAAATTTTAACGAGATTAAAATCTTAGCAAATGGAAGTGGGGAGAGAAGGTTTTTCTCCAAAAGGTAATTCTCACAGTTCAGGAAATAACAAAAAAGGGGCCAGGGGCTTTAAAATTTATAACTTTTCTAAGTGCATCCTTTCCCCTAAATCTAATCAGGCCACTAGATGTAATTCAATTTGAACAGAAGCAAACATAAATGGAAAACATACGTAATTCAACTTGAACAGAGGACCATAAATGGAAGGTCTTTTGCACCACATAATATTCCTCTGGTGAAAATCTTGGATTAGCTAAGCATCAAGAAATAATGCAAGCACTAGAAAGCGGATTTGTTGCCCAATAGAAGCATATAAACCATAAGGGACCGTGAATATGCAGAAGACAGTAGCAGTTCGAAAGTTAAATTTACGAAAATTAGCAAAACTCACCAGCAACGTAGAGGTGAGAGGAACTACCCTGAAAACGAAAAGAGCAGGTCATAAAACGCTGTGCCCAACGTGATGGAAGGCAAAAGTTCCAATCACAAAAAGACAAACAATGGAAACAGTCAATCACTTACTGAAACAGTATAACAGTTCAGGCCGGCATTCCAGTATCTCCAGAGCATTCCTCCGAAACAACCAAATAATTGATCAGGCACGTTTAAAGGTGATTGTACATACAGATTAGAGTTTGAAAAAAGAATGTATCCTCAACTAGTAAGCAATCAAAGTCAAGAATAAATTATTTAGATTGTGTAGGCATGATACTATTAATGAGGTGTGTAAGGTCTTCTAGCTACATGGAAGGGGAGAAAAGGAACAGTCAACTTCTAGAGGGGGAGTAGAACTACGGGATTGTCAACAAGAAGCATTAAACCGGTCATGGTAACAGATAGATAACGAAGATAGACAATGACATAGATAAAAGTAAATAAGTTACTAGGTTAAGGCTAGGAATTATGGAACCACTAGAATATCCATATACTTCTAAGGCTCCAAGTAAACTCCAAAGCAACAAACCAAGGTACCTTCTCCATAGTGACTTTACTCATCTAAACCAGTGAACGGTTGCCTCATAGCACAGGTAGATTTCCTGAATGAAAGATCACATTAGACTCTCCAGGATCTTAAAACTCCACGACAAAGAGAAAAGAGAAGTAGAAAATAAATGAACATTAACAAACGAACGTATTCCAGCAAGAAAATTAACAGGAGACAACAAATCAGGAAGGTGTTGCTCATTATAAAGACAACACCACCTGGATAAAAAGCAGGTGGGTAATGGAAGAGGAAAGCCTATTTAAAGTTTCTCATTATTTCCAAAAGAGACACAAGTACATCGTATACGTGTATGAAGGTACTAGATTTCAACCATCTCTTTCCAGGCAAACAAAGCCTTGAAAATTTAGATCTGAATCAGGTCCAGAACGGTAACCGCTGAGCAATGAATCTATTTTAAATCCTCTATTTATGGCAGCCATTAAAATTAGTACAAACATAGAAGGAAAACGCCATTTGGCAAATTATCTTACAATAGAATAGAAAACATTCCATGGAAAGAACTCCCAGTTAGAAGCCTCCCCCAAGATCATCTCTAAGAAAATCAACCATGTCACCAGTCGCTGAGTTCTTTCCTCCACCCACAGATGACAAAGACAGATAAATGCCCAGTCATTAGATAATGGTTGCTGAGGTATACATCAAATTTTATATATATCTGAACCAACATAAATTCTGTAGTCAGAGAATCAGCATCAGGATTCACTTGCCAGTGATGAATGGGTGGCTTAAAGCCTGTGACACGGTTAACCTCTTGTCTGGATCCAACACAAAAATCTTTTCCATAAGATCTTTGAAGTTAGACACCAGTTTTGGATCCTCGCCAGATGATCCCGAAATTAGTGAACCAAAATCATTTGGTTTTATATTTACAAGGAGCCTCCTTATTATCTGCGACGACAAAGTAGAACTTGACAAAGTCAGAATTACTCGACCCCAACAAAGAAACAGCATTAAAGTAATTAGAAAGAGTCAAAATTAGAAACATAGAAATTTGAAGAAAAGGATGCTGACCTTCTTCGTGACAGGGTCTTCCTCTGTTGCAAGGAAATTCAAATCCTGATCGAAGTGCTGGTCTGTAAATGCCCCCTGCAGAAAGTAGCAAGGTCTCATAAGCCATACACAGAAACAGAATAGTTCAAAGGAAACCAAAAAAGAGTTGTAGAGCATTACATACGGTCAACAATTTAATACTAACCTTTCGTAGCATCTTTTTGGGAAATGGGCCTTTAAGTTCCATGTGAAGGCGAAGCATATCATTATTCGTAGCACCAGGAAAGAGAACCTTCCCAGTGTAGAGCTCAAACAAACAGCAACCAACAGACCAGATATCCATGGGATGATCATAAGGCAGACCTAGAACTGTAAAGTAGATAACAGGTAAGCTATAGGATACTATAGAACTCAGGACCAAGAAAGGCAAATAAAACATTTAAAAATACTTACTGACTTCAGGGGCCCGATAGAAGCGGCTTACAAGATACGGAGTGATTTCATTTTTACCAGAAAACATTGCATTGCCAAAGTCACATAGCTTCAGTACATTTTTCGCCTCATTTACCTATAAAAAATGTGCAAATAGCAT
>JAYMSP010000574.1:0-46605 GCA_036897095.1 Plantago elongata
CTCCCCCCCCACCTGTGTAGAATAATAAACTTAATCCATTTTCATTGTTTAAACTCCCACTTTGACATTTTGGGTCCGTGTTTGTTTGAACATGTCAGTATATTAAATATTTTTTCACTCTCTACATTCTGCATTCTCATATTTTAACTTCATGATCAGATTGATAGAAGTCGATGGGTTCATAGGATAAATCGTCTGTATCAAAGGAGTCTGATGATTGAAGAAGCCTTTGTTATTTTAAGATGATGAACCATCCGGGATGTACCATAGTGTATAGTATTACAAGATAACATTCTTTGAAGCTTTGTTCCTCAAGGTAAAGTCAGCTTTCATATTTGTTCCCCGTTACTTCTTTCCTTTACTCTCTTCTGTTTACTGAGCATATATAGCTGGAGAAAAGTGAGGAACTACTTCTTTGCTTTAATCATTCTCTTTTAATTTTGTACAATACTACCATTATCTCTATAGATAGTTATCTGTTTCTGCGGCTAATTTACATGGCAATGATCCATTTTTGGGTTTGTGTGATTTTATCTTTAAGTTATATTGCTTTATTGTTACCCATTATTTAATGTGTAGACCTGTTCTCAAGAAGCCTGTGTAAGCGTTTGAGCAGTAACTGTAGGCACCCGAAGATGGCTTGTAAAGGTTACTACTTATTATGGCTTTGAAAGCATCCAAGATGTATCACCATTTACCATAAGTTGCTAAAAAATATCTAAAAGGTCATAAATGGCTGTTATACGCTGTACTGCAAAGGTCTCAGGTCCGAGTTAATGTCGCTATGGTAGCCACCCCAATTTAGACCCAATGGTGCTGACTGGTTAACAAGAATGCACACACTCGTATGAAAATGAAACAGAACCCGTTAATCTCATTGTGCCCAGTTTGCCTTTTAGCTTATGTGGACATGGGTCTTCTTTACTTTCTATTTCTTGGTTTATGTAATCATGCGAAACGGATTGAAATATAAGAGATGCCTATAGGCAAGGGCACATGAAAGGTTTGATCCTTCTTTAGTAGGTTGCATATGCACATTGAATGAAAATACACGTATAAATGATGCATCAGAAATCTGAGCTCATCTGTGACTACTATTTACTGCAGTTTCATTACATTGTTGATTGTATTGTATTGATTACTGATATACAGTGTTTTTCCAGTTCAATTAAGATTTCCTCATCTTTAGGGCTCACAATTATGTTGATTGCTACGAGGCAGCTGACGCACCGCCCATCTTTCCATTTCTCATCTGTGGTTCATGCATGCATGTCTCTTTAATCTCCTTGGTTTTGGTTTTCTAACTCATTATCTTCTTTTCTTCTCCTCCTGACATGAGCAGCAGAGTTTATCTACTCAGAAGCCAAGTTAAGCGAAAAAACCCTATCAGATCGAGTCTATCATTAATGCATATACCGTTGGATCATTTTTCCGTTATCCAACATTTACCAATTATATATGCGTTCAGAGGCATGCCATGCAAGAATGCAGATTAATATATGTTGTACGGATCAGGCTTAACTCCGCTTAGGGAAAGAACTCCCCTAACCGAATTGTGAATGTGAAATTCATGGACTAATTGTTGGACGTTGTCAGAAAAGCTTTGGTGTTTAGTTTATTCGATTTCATTTCGTTCTGTTATACGATTGAGTAAATCGCAATAATTTGAGCGTGGATCCTAAACAATTTCTGGTAATCAATGATATGGGCATGGTACGTATAATACAGGGATGTAGGAGCACATGCACATAGCAGATTTCTCACCACTTGAAGCTTACGTGGAAGATATGATGGGCCAGATAGATGAGACGAGAAATGCATGGGCAGCAAATTAAACACTATTCAACTATTCAACCGTGAAATAAACATTAAACAACTGATCAAAATTCAATAGGTTTTAGAAGAGTTGGTTAATACAAATTATGGGCAAGATTTGGTGGCCAAAATGATTGGATTCATCGGCTGTAGTACAAGTTGTTGCAGTCTTGCAGGAACGAAACTAAGGGCGGCAATTTGAAATCCAGGTTGGATGCAATATGCATCATCATAATCCAATCTCAAGTTGTCATTACAAAATCCAAGTTGTTTCATTTACCCAATGCCACCCTTATTGCAACATATGCATCAAACTTTTTATTGGAGTTAAACGGGTGATTTCTTGTCGTAAAATTTTATATATTCAGTACTCAAATACTTCAACTCTTAAGTACAACTAACTCTGCATTCTTCACTTTATATATACGACTGATATGGAGAAATAAGTCCGACTCTAATTGACCAAGTCAAATGAATCTTAACTCGACAATTTAATTGATAATCTAAAATTAAACTAAGCTAAATATAAAATACAGAACAATTCATTAACTATTAAGCAGTTTAATTATCTACTGCAGATAAATTACAAAATTTAGAACTTTTATATGAACTTAATCTATTTTGTTTGTAGTTATAATTTGCAAGTTGCAACTACCTATTTATTTAATCTTGATTTTAGAGACTGATATAATTTTACTTTTGTTTCAGTCTTGAATCTTGACTTCAAATTTCAGATGATAAAATTAACTTCAAGCTAAAGTCTAGCAATAAATAACTTTTGATTCGCCCTAAAGAGGAGGAAAATGCATTCCAGGTTACAAGTGGATTAGAGTTGGATCTAGCGTACGGTAGAGAAAGATTTGGATCCATATTTGTCAGATTCATCATTCATCTACCAGTCTTGCAAAAAACCACATATTATCTACACATAATGTCAAAAAAATGCAACTAGTGTGTATTTTACAATGATTAGTACTGGGCACAGGTGCCTACTTGTAGTATTAAATCTGTTGGTGTGTGAATAAGTTATGCAAATGTAAGCTAGTTTATTATACTAGCTCTGTTTCTTTAATTTCTTCTCTTGTGTTGTGTGATTAATAGAGATCACATGGCAAATCACATGCATTTCTTGATTGCCATCTTCCACGATCTTCTAAACACTTGATATCCCAATAAACAAGCCTGAAAAGTACATGGCCACACTACTTGAATAATACGTTTATTTTCATCATCGTTTGAAGATAGTCATTTATTTATCGTTTGTTGATTATTTTATAGATTTTGTATATATATTATAAAAGAAATATTAAATTTAAAAGAACCAATCGAGTATTTATTAGAAGAACAGAAAGGAGTAGTAGTACCTGTTTACCATTGAAGAAAATGAGTAAATGGCATTGAATGTGCAGAAAATTGCAGTTACCGAGAAGAGTTATGAGATAGATATATTAGAAGAGAAGACAAAGCCATGGTTGTTAACCAATGAGAGTAGTGGAAACAGTTGCTTGAAAGCTTAGCTTGCTAGCTAACAAACAAAATACAGTTAGTACTTGTTAATCATTTTGCAAGCTAGCTAGCATAATCTTCTTCATCGGTTATTGACTTTTCCAGCCTAACGTGGTCCAACAAAATATATGTGCAACTCGCACTGCACACAATCGATACTCAATTTTAAATTCAACTCGAATATAAATTTTAAAACAGGTAAATAGTATCATTCAAGTTAAATTAAAAACGAAGTGAATGAAGTTGATCAGATAAAACTAAAAAAGAATATCACATACATTAGTCAAGAGTTAAACACGTTTCGTCTAAAACTCAACTTGATCAGAGTCAAGTAAATGAACTGATTATTAATCGATAAAATATGTCGATGCCAACCCCTAGCTAGGTTTCATATCTTAGGCTAGCTTGGAGAATCTCTTAAATATTTGTCAGATGGATTGAGCTAATCTTCTATTCTTAATCCAAATCTAAACGGTGTGCTAAACAGTGTGCTAATAATAATAATCTCACAAACATACAAATCAAGAATCCTAAATTATGTTATGTTACGAGTACAGTACGTAGCTTCGTTGATACCCATAATAAATTGGGGATCAGTACAGTACAGTAATGAAATGATTATTGATTTTTGTGCCACTGCCATCTGCCATACTCTGATCAAGTTTAATTACTCTTTAATCAATTGATTAATTAATGATATGATCAGAAAGTGATTTCAGTTAAAAAATTAAGATGGTTTTGGAAAGGTCAGCTGCTTGACCCAAGATAACCGACGCTGTGACTGTTATTAATGGTACTGGCAGTACACCACCCTTACACTAAGTGCGATTAAGAATTCTTTCGTTTGACCCAAAATACGTATAATTAACTAATTTTCTGTAATTATATTCTCTTGGATGTGCTAATTTCAAGCATGAATTTGTCAAACCTACAACATGCCTCAGGGAGAGTATATGCTAAGTAACCGAACACTTGCATTCATTGATTCATAGCTTATTATAATTTCATCGAACATTAAATTATCTATAGTTACTGATCACACGTTGACAAGAATCGAACTCTTAATCTTATAGAAGAAAGGCGTGTACATCCTGATAAAGATGTATACCCACACTATAAAGGATTTACATATACGTTCGAAGAGACTTTTAAGTCAAAAAAGCAAGTTATTTGAATGTTTTACGTATGTCTATTTGAGCTGAGGTACACGTAATATAAATTTTTAACTTTTATAAATATTGTTTTCCTAAATATTTGAACTAAGACTCATCCATTCCATTAGACTTCAGCATTAATTTGGATGAGTGATGGTTTAAGTCTATGATTGTAATAATATTCACAAAATGTGAATTTTCACTGACCTTTCATGATTCTAAAAGTCCTACCTTCATTACTTGCTTTATCCCAAGATCTTGAGCAGAAAAAAATGAATAGTATATCTAATATGTGCGAGTTTTCATTTTCTATATTCAGTCGAAAATTAAATCAATGTTAAAAATCATTCAATTACATGAATAACATATAGTAATGTGAAATTAACCACATCTATTTGAATGTAATTGTAAACTAACTTGATTTGATGCTTGTGTAGGATATGCATGTTACATTAAACAGTTGAGACGATATTATACCTTTAAAACCTCAATTAATTCCATGTAATGAAAATCATTTAAATTATTTATTTTAAAAAAAAAAAAAGGAGGTGTACTATGCCCTGACTTGTTGCTTGTTCCTCTATAAATAGGCATCATTTGTCCATATGCAAGCCCACTCTCAACTTCATACAAACATAAAACATCTCTTCTCTTCATTACAAAACAGAAATGGATCCATCAAGAAAATCCAACAAGATCAGAGACATTGTTAGGCTTCAGCAGCTCCTCAAGAAATGGAAGAAAGTTGCCAGCAGCAAGAACTCTTCCACAACTACCCCTACTCCCACCCCCACCACCACCACCACCACCAACAAGAGCATCAAGTTCCTCAAGAAAACACTAAGCTTCACCGAAACCTCGCTCGCCACCGCAGCCGTTCCTAAAGGATATGTAGCCATCTGTGTAGGTAACGAGCTCAAGCGTTACGTCATCCCAACCGAGTACCTTAGCCACCAGGCTTTCGGCATTCTCCTGCGAGAGGCCGAAGAGGAGTTTGGATTTCAACAAGAAGGGGTCCTCAAGTTCCCATGTGAAGTAGACTTGTTCGAGAAAGTCTTGAAAATTATTGAGTACAAGAAAACAATGCCATCATCTTCTTCTTCATCGTCTTCTTCTTCTGGTTCGTCTTCGTCTCTGTCGTCAGGGGGAGAGGAAGTGTTCTTCTACCATAACCAGTTCGCGTTGATGAACGAGGAGCAGAGGGACTTAGTCACGATAAGCTGCGGAAGCGACTACTCCCCCGATCGTAGCGATTTGAATCTGTCTCATTACCAGCCTCAGATGTGCAGATGACTATGTGTTATTATCAGCTTAGCTTATAAGATACGAGCTGAGTCCATGCACATTTTGATGGTGATCTGTATAAGTCTTTATATTGCTGATTTTGTGAAGGCAATTGGTTATGTAACATTGGAAAGATTGATTGAGAGCAACTGTAGTTAAGCTAGAACTCAATTTCAATAAATTTATTAGTACTTTCTTCTTTAACTACTACTCCCTTCTTTTACTTGCTTCATCACTCATAGTACTGCGCTTATGTCAATTCAGTTAATATAAACACTCCTTCATTTCATCTTCCCTATCAACAAATTTAAAAAAGAAACCATCACATATCTTCACTTTAATCACCTCCTTCCAATTCCTTGCGTTCATCACCAATACTTCTCAATTTCAATTACATCAGAATCGACATGGAAGAAATCGCAAGGATAAGGATATATTGAGAAGTTTGTATATAAATTCATTCAATTTAAATTAGTAATGATTAAATGTATATATGAGTATAGCTATACATTCATATTTAATAGTTAAAATTTAATTATAATATATAATTTGTAAGATTGATCATTTAACGGAGATTGTGTTTAAATCGGTACGAAGCCGATGAAAATAAAAAGGAATTATTAAATGCATGATCGTTTTTACTAAACACATGATGCATTTTTATATATTACAAAAAGTCCAACTAATTATATAAATATAAAATTAGTATAATTTTTCGTAAAACTCATCAAATTATCACATATACCATAACGTAACAAATAATGATGACTTTGAGATGTTTATATTGTTATAATTTATATTTATTTAATTACTTAATAATAAAGTTAACTAATTTTATATGAATAATTTAAAAAAAAATTAAAAATTTAACTTCAATCTGACCAGGACACCTTTGAACCACACAAAGATCGTGTTCTGGTCAGATTTGAACCTGGCCAGGTTTGAAACTGACCAGGTCCTGGCCAGGATACATTCAAATCTGACCAGGAACGTTCTGGTAAGATCAGAGTTAATTTTTAATTTTTTTAAAGCTCCGACCAGCCTGGTTGGAGCTGCACTGCTCCGACCATTCTGGTCGGAGTAATGGACGGAGCTCTAGTGATGGATCTTCGTGTTCTTCGTTTTTTTCATTCTCCGTATTTTTTTAAAGTTTCTTCAATTATTTGTTCGGATAATGTGATTGATTCGAATAAATATATTTAAATAATTTTTAGGTGATTAGTAATTATTTAAAATTATAGAACTAATTTGTTAAATATAATGGTTTTCGTGTTATTTGTAAAAAGCTGTAACATTTTCCTGAAATAAAATAACCCGAGTAAGTATTACTTTAGTTTTCATAAAAGATTGTCCAATTGTGGAGTTGAGATAAATTGGTATAATCCCCTTTCCCAAATTTGCAAGTTGAATTCAAATCAGCACCAAGGCGCTAGAACAGAAGAAAAAACCCCAAAAGAACCACCTGCTGTAGCTGCAACCTGTATGCTCCAAACCAATAATGGCGTCCAAAGAAACCTGCAGATCTGAGCTCCGCTCCGCCGTCCGCCACCTCAGTGAACGCGGCCTCTACTCCGCCTCAAAATGGTAAAATCCCAACCATAAAAATCCAATCTTTCTCCTTATTTCGACAAACCTACTTACTCATTGCTGATTTTCTTTCAATTCTATTGTAAAGGGCAGCAGAACAGTTGATGGGTATAGAGCAAGACCCTTCCAAGCACACTCTTTCGCACACTCGATTCCAGCGTGGCAGCTCCAGCATCCGCCTCCGCTACCACAACGCCGCCGCCGCCGGAGAATCCTCCGGTACGCCTTCAGCTGGGGTGTCGTATATAAACACTCCTGGGCGGCTCGATGATTTCGACTATGATTCAGCTGAATCCAGTGACTTTTATTTGCTCGCGAAGTCTTACTTTGACTGTAAGGAGTATAGGAGGGCTGCTCATGTTCTGAGGGATCAGACTGGGAAAAAAGCCGTCTTTTTGCGCTGTTACGCACTTTATTTGGTCAGTTTCTCATTTATTTTACGCTAGCTCAGCAACATTATGGAAAATGTGTTTAATTTTATGCTTGTGTTTCGCTTAGCTACGCGGTTATCTTAATTTTTAGTTAATTTATTAAGTAAGATGTTGTCGAATGGTTATCCTTAAGTAATTGGTTCTCAGTTTTTCCTTGTTGGGTAGAAAATTAGAAGCTTAGAGATGTAGAGGGATCGCATGTGTCATTTCAATGGGTAGAAATTTAGAAGCTTGGGGATGTAGAGGGATCACATGTGTGAAGTGTCATGTAAAGTTGCAAAAAGGGAGAGCGGATATGGTGTGCGTAAAATCTGAACTTGAGATACTTCAAAGTTGTTATGAATTTAAGTTTATTAAGTTCTTATAAGTGATAATTAATGTAGTCGTTGGATGACCAAGTCCTGCCGACGTATAATGGGATTATCAGAACTATATACTATATGTCTGTTGATTTTAATTTACTGAAGGAATATTATGGTAACTATGCTGCATTGACTTGAGAAGGTAAATGAAATCAATGCTCGACCTAGTTAGTATATGCGTAAAAAGAACAATTAGTTACAGGTAACTTCATGATGTTACGCGGATGGAATATACTGGTGAGGTTTCAATTAGTCACAGGTAACTTCATGATGTTACACGGATGGAATATACTGGTGAGGTTTCATGAAATAGTCTTTATAAAGGAAAAGGAAACAGGACTACCAGACACGTTTCATTTATGTGCAGCAGTAGTGGAAACTTGTTATGATGGGAAGTAGAACAAGGATGTTGGAATAATAAACTGTTACTGTAATTTTATATATTTGGAATCTCCTTCTTTTAAGTGAAATATTATCGAAACAGATATATATGCAAAACTAAGCTGATATTTTGAGTTAAGGATCTGTATAATGGTAAAAACTCAAGTTCTTAATGAATAATGTGAACCTGCTGACAGATTAGCAATTGCCTAACTGGTTGGCTCTTCAAAACTTAACCTATGTTCACTATAACTACAAGTTAAGTTTGTGGAGTGCAGGATGTTGCGGTTATGCAATCATTGCATTTAACGCTGGTATGAAAAACTTTTATTGTAGGTTTGGACTTTGGAGGAGAAAAAGTAATATTTTCTCGTATCTCAGCTTAAGTCATCCAACAGGAATATGGGGTTGCCAAGTTATAATGTCCTATATGCTGGCATGTAGATGATTGTGTAACTTTTGCCAGTGTAACTAGACAAAAGCCCACCACTTATGATTAATGCATCCTTGAATTATTGGAAATCAGCTAACACTTTATGAGCAATCAATCCATGATGCCTAGAAATGATTTTTTTTATTTTTTTATCTCGTCTTTCCAAGTAAAAACAGTGTTTTGTTAACAATACCAATGTTTGAAATGATACAATAGTTAGACTTTGATCAACCAGTGGCACTTCCGTTTGTACTAGGTAGCTTTATTCTTTTTCAGCTTTTTTATTTGGGGAACAAAGCATTGTGTTCACGTTTGGGCCATAAATCTCTTATCGGGTGGCTATATCCATGTCGCGGATACTGTCTGCAATATCTCTTAGTGTATTCAAGTTGTAGTTTTTATCGAGTCCAATTGTTGGGTTGGTTGAGGCGTGGGATGATATGTAGAGTAGTGTTTAATCCCAGATAAGCACTTGACAGGAGATAGATAAACATGTTTCTCTTTTGTTTAGATAGGTTTGGTCTGATTGTGGCAAACATCGTGCTGATATCCATGCTATATTATAGTATAAAGATAAATAATGTAGATGAAATTGGATACTGTAAGTGAATTATGAATAGTGAATGCAGCCGTATTTACATACAATAAGCACCTGGTTGTACTGTGTGGTCTTATTACTTGATAGGAAGTTAGGAACTCTGAAAAACCTGGGCACCTTTGGCAACAAGCTTTAGAAGCTGTTCATCTCCATTATTGTAAATGTCTACTTGAGATTGGTTAATGGACACCCTTCTTTAACTGATGTATTGTACTTCTCTTTTCTGAAAAAAATCATCTTCTCTTTATTTGATATACATGTGTTTATATTAACAGGATAGCGATCGCATAATAAGTTCATGTTTATATAATTAAAAATTTCACCTGAAATAAGATAATTACTAATGTGAATTAATGCCTTTTATACTTTTATGCACAAGGTGAGGAGCCTATTAGATCTAATTCCAGTTATGTGACTCTAAAGCACGATCATAGTCTCAAAATACTGTTGTTTTTACTATTTACCTCTGGCCTCATCTATCTTGTGTATTACAATGCTTGCACTTAGACTTGTCATCAAATGATTCTTTTTCCTGTTTGCATCAGTAGTTGAAACCTTTTTTTTGGTTGTTTATTACTCCATAATTTATTTAGCCCAATCCAATGGATTGTCAGCATTTTAATTCATTCCAAAATTCAATTTTGGTTCTTCTGACCTCTTATGCTTTCATGAAGGCTGGAGAAAAGCGAAAAGAAGAAGAGATGATAGAACTTGAGGGACCTTTGGGAAAAAGCAATGCTGTGAATCGTGAACTGGTATCTCTAGAGAGAGAGTTGTCCGATCTCCGCATGAAGGGAATCGTTGATCCTTTTGGTCTTTATGTGTATGGTCTCGTTCTCAAGGAGAAAGGTAGTGAGAACCTTGCAAGGTCCGTTCTTGCTGAATCCGTAAATAACTACCCTTGGAACTGGAGTGCTTGGTCTGAGCTACAAAAACTGTGCACCACAATTGAATCACTAAACGGCCTCACTCTTAGCAATCATTGGATGAAAGACTTTTTCCTAGCAAGTGCTTACCAGGAGCTCCGATTACACACAGAATCCTTGGCAAAATACGAATATCTACAGGGGACATTCAGTTTCAGTAATTACATCCAAGCACAGATAGCTAAAGCACAGTATAACCTCCGGGAGTTTGATCAAGTTGAAGTAATATTCGAGGAACTTTTACAACAAGACCCTTACAGAATCGAGGACTTGGACATGTACTCCAATGTGCTATATGCAAAGGAGTGTTTCTCCGCTTTGAGTTATCTTGCACACAGAGTGTTTTTGACAGACAAGTACAGACCTGAGTCTTGTTGCATTGTTGGTAATTATTACAGTTTAAAAGGGCAGCATGAAAAGTCGGTTGTGTATTTTAGGAGGGCTCTTAAATTAGATAAGAATTATTTATCAGCCTGGACACTTATTGGTCATGAATATGTCGAAATGAAAAACACTTCAGCAGCTGTTGATGCATACCGCCGGGCTGTTGATATAAATTCGTGTGATTACCGGGCATGGTATGGGTTAGGACAAGCGTATGAAATCATGGGAATGCCTTATTACGCATTACATTATTTCAAAAAGTCAGTATTTTTGCAGCCTAATGATTCTCGGTTGTGGATTGCTATGGCTCAGTGTTACGAAACAGAACAGGTTAGTATGCTTGAGGAAGCCATCAAATGTTATAAGCGAGCTGCAAATTGCAATGATAGGGAGGCTATTGCTTTACATAAGCTTGCAAAGCTTCATTGTGACCTTGGTAAGGCTGAAGAGGCAGCATTCTATTATAGTAAGGATTTGGAGAGGATGGAACTCGAAGAGAGAGAAGGGCCAAACATGGTTGAAGCATTAATGTTTTTGTCTCATCATTGCAAAGATCAAAGAAGATTTGATGAAGCAGAGGTTTATTGTACACGTCTTCTCGATTTTGCTGGCCCGGTAAGACCCTTGTATCTATCTATCTATCTTGTTTTCCATAAGATCATATGCACACTGTTTCTTAAATACCACCAAGTCTTAAGCATTTATGGTCCAGTCCTCAACATTGCTGCCAACTCGCAATAACAATAATGTAATGGGAAGAGTATTTAATTAGTGTCAACTATCCATGTTTGTGTTGTTTTAGCAAGCAAAACAGTATATATTTGGACTCAGAATTTAATTTTTTGTATTCACTTCCATGAATGGATGCAGGAGAAGGAAGCTGCCAAGAGTTTGCTCCGTGGAATCCGATATGCAAGAGAGGTCGAGCATCTCCAATCTTAAATCTTTTTGCCGTATCAAGTTGCACTTGATGAATCTATCAATCAGGTAAACATAGACGGGGGCAAATCAGGTCAAATGTCAGTATTTAATTAGTTAATTCATTGTTTCATTTTGTGATGAGACAAATCAAGTTACTTGTGCTTGTGAATATTTTTGACATTGAAAAAAGTTTGAAATGCAAGCAGTTTATTCTAAGGGTGTACACTATCTGGTTATTAAAACTCTAAAATCACACTCTCGAATGCCTGCATGCACATTACACACAGCATAGCAACTTACTATAAGACTACCATACTCGACCACTTTCTAGACCAGTAGACCTCCAAGATATTATCATCGTCATTGAGACAAGATCCAAGACACCACTAAAAACTAGCCACCGGCAGACTCTGTCATCCCCACGTGTCGTGACAAGTAGAGAGTATTATAAGTTACTTGTATCAGATGGAAGGAAATAATCTATTACTTGTGATGGAGGGCTCTTCCTAAAAATTCACAAAATCCAGATCTCTTTGCAATTATAAATTTTGATTGCAACAAGACCCTACATCTCTTCCCTCCTTTCAAATCTGCAATCAAGATTAGTTGTCCAATCTCACCACCAGTTGTGCTCTTGCCCCGACCATAATATAATTTATTTTTAGCCTGTATTAGCTGGACACTTCAACTCTTTCAGGCCCATGTTGTCGAAAGTCTTATCCTTGGTTAAGTTTTCTCTAGTATAATCAACAAAGGAGTTGCCATTTAGGCATGAGGGTTTTCACGTGAACATGTAAGCTGATATGACAAGAGACAACACTGTCTACCCAGAAATCAATGATTAACTTAACTTTCTGTTTTTGTTTTATATCGAGCAGTTTTGAAGGTCTCAATCTGTTTCTTTCTAAAGATTTCAATTTTGAGCTTTGCACTTTTAGGTATCTTTGGTTCCTAATTATTCGTGATAACTGAGAGACTGTAACTATCGCATTTTATATATCCATGTTTCGGAACCAACTTTCGAAAAAACAAAGTGAACATGATGCCTTTGAGCCTAGTATGTGATAGTAGTTTATCAGTATAAAAATGTTCCATTTAAAAATTGGATAATGCACTTATGCTGAAATTTATTTTTATTGAAAAGGAATATATAATATTTGAGTTCTCTATAGATAGAGATCAGTCTATTTGCAGCTCTTGTTACTTGTTAGGCTGACTTGCTGAAACAAGAATCTATATAGTTCATCTGCCTGAGCCTGTAAATTTACCTGTTCTGAAGATGAAAAACATCATGTCCATCAACATAGGTCCTTGGTACTTTTCCCATTTATATATGTTTCCATATAGTAACAAAATGTCATAAACATGATTTTGACACCTACTCATTTCTTGGTCCACTTTCCATTATTACTATCAATCATCATCATTATTGTTACTCCCTCAATTCCATAATATATTGCTACATTTCTCTTTTACTTTATCCAATTCAGGTGAACGTATTTGTGTACTTACGTATTGGATATGTATTTTATTGGATCCTTTTGAAATATGTATCTTGTCTTTTAATTATATTTATTTCTTAATAAAAACAAGCTTCCAATGTTTGCTTAGTTCCTTAGAGTTCGAGAGCAAGGAGAAAAGAGCCAAAGGATACTGTATGTATGAACTATAATCAGTAGCAAGAATCCTAAATACATAGAAATGTGGTCTTTGTTTAAGTACATCATATCCTATATAATCTTGACATTATATTCATTGGAAATATGAAAATTTTAATGCATCCATATTTTGTAATTTTTTGTTGGGACTCTTTCATTTCCACATATTCGTCTCGTACCCCGTATCTGTATTGGTACTTCCTAGTCTTTATCAATTATTTATTCACTCTTTCATATAATCATTCTTGAACTTCAAACAGCCACATAATAAAACAAGTCACATCTTGCAACTTCCAGGTAGGGTTGGGAACATGTGGAACCCAAATTTCTTCTTGGGTGTGTGCTTGCGCGTGTTTGAATTGAAGGTTATGTTTCACCTAATTTTGGAGTAAACTCAAAACTATGAGGTTACATATTAGTCCCTACAATGAACATCATCAAACCCTATGTGGATCTAGTTCACATAGAACATGTGAATTCTATAAATAAAGAATGAGAACTGCATGATTGAACTTAACTACGTATGCTGCTGTACGTAAATGAGTAATCGAATAATTTGTGAGACTAGTAGTATAGCTTCAGAAGTGGAGATTAGTAGTCCAGGCAAGTGGAAAACAATGCTGAGGCAAATCAAGGGGAAACTTCATATTATTAGAGTTTGCATCTCTATGCTTTTACGTTCAGATGACTCTTAATCTTATTCTTAGAACACATTGTACATGTATATTTTGTACATTTTCATGTCTGTTTCTTCTAGCCAGCTTCTCGTACATGAAATGAGTTTTTCGGCTTAGTTGTAGGTTTTATTTAACGTCTGAGCTTTTTCTTTCTAATAGCTTCAGTGACATAGGTCATTATGTATTGTAAACCTGCCGGAATGGAATTCTAGAGTTAGTTCAAACATTAAGGCTGAGATAAGTTGAAGTTCCCAGGCATTTATGTCGAAAGAAGATTTATAAGGATATTCTGCAGGTAAGGAAATTCACTTGATGAGCTCTCGAATACAGCTAAGAAGATGATTTCCATTAAGGATATCAAGAATTACAGGAAACTAAGATATAGGCATGGAAAATCCTCTAAATTGGCTGGTGACAGTTATTTCTGCCTGCTCAATGTACCTCGCAGCTGGTGTGACTGTTCTGAAGCAGTATAAAAACAGCCTTTTACGTCTCTTTCAGCTACCGATCATGGTGGCTGCAGATGAATTAATCTGAAAGATGTCATCAAATGATGAGTCGATCTACATATGTATGTAGCTAGAGGGAGCTAAATGTTCTTGATTGTACACTTGTAAGGACTCAAGCTTCCCCTTCTAATTAATTTCAGTGATAAAGCGACTTAGTTTCTGGTCTAGTTACATCTTGTCCAAACAGCTGCCTGTACTCCAGAGTTTACCTCTTATCTCTCTTACGAAATATTTCTTCGTCCTTGTACCGAGCTTAAGTTCAAACACATGCTGAGCCTTGCTCGGGAATCTATTCTATTGAGAATACGTGTCTGTCGCCCCCCTACGACTGAAACTTTGATCAGCTGAATTGAGCTGCATCTGTACTGATCTTACATTTCCAAAACATGAGTGCTACATGGTTGGTAGACAATCATACAACTGATTTATAATCAAGGTTCCCTTAACGGCACTCTATTAGTACATTTACAAGTGCATTATTAATCATTTATATATACTTGCATAAAAAATGAAATTATTCTTGGAAATGCAATTAAGCTTTGAACCACTCAAGCAGGAAGGAGACTTAACATACATCCAAATTCTTCCATCCCTTAAAATCAGGGTATGCATATCTTTTGATGTGTTGCTTCACATTCAGACAAGAACATATTACTCAATTTTAGCTAACTCAACTCTTTTCCTATGGAGTTTGGCAGGGAGACAAATTTTGGTGACTCACATTTTTTTATCCTCATCAGTTCCTGGGACCCTCTTCTACACATCAATTGTTCATTATATATACCTTCTCAATCCTAAACGCCAAATTGCATATTACCTCAAGTTTACCAAAAAAGCTTGGATTTTTTTGCTTCCCAATTGAAAATTTGTCAATTAGTTGATTCCAAACTATATTTAGATGCAATGGTGACATCAACTAGCAGTTAAGAGCAAGCAATTCTATGGTGTTGGGCTGTAATTTTGGAAAGCTTGAGCATGTGAGCTAAAGAGTATATGAGTATCATCATGGGATTGATTCGAGGAAAGTTGTGGCGGTCCTGGAAGAAATTTTCACGATACTTTCAAGGGCAGAGGACGAAACTTTATATCGTATGGAAGTGTTCTGTGATTCTTATACGATGGAAGTTAGAACGCTTAATGCTCGACGATTGAAGTATTTCCATCAACCAGTTTTGGTGGTCAATGATGAGTGTAGGCTAGGCTGTGCTTCGAATTTGTTGCAGGGGATTTTACGGCCTATAATCCGAGCATAGAGATGCAGGGGAAATTCTTGTCATAAATATGATCTTGCTGCTTGTAGCTTAACAATTATGTGTGTGTGTGTAGATGAGCTCTTGTATATTATTTGTTTCTCTGGATTAGTTCTTATAATCGGTTTATTTTTGCTTTCAAGGTTATAGCTACTCTGTATTTACAATACATGAATAAAGAGACATCATGTCTGTCTTGCTTGAAGGGGACTATCTTGCATGTATTCATAGGGACCCGGACAATCTGGAGCGATCCTGAAAGCTACAATCCAGAGAGATTTGATGAACCTAGAGAGTTTACGAGAAATAAGTAGGCAACGGGAAGAAGTCGTGTCCTTGTAAGGGCCTTGCTCAACGGGTTGTTGCATTGCATTGGGGTCATTGATACAATGTTTCGACTGCAGGCAAGGATCGGACTAGCGATGGTAGATGTCATATGACTGAGGGAATTGTGTTGCAAATCTTGAAGCAATACCGTTGAAAGCTATGTGCAGGGTTCGGGATGTACTTGAAAATTTTGTATCTTCACAACTTACCTGAAACAATTCCTGGAACCTTCTATTTTCATGCCTGTTTACTCAGAAAATTGAAACAGAGCTGATCATGTCGTTTGACTAATAGTCCACATTTCTGCTGATGATTAGTTTAGTTCATAAATGTATTCAATTATTGATACACAAGAACTTAGTTTGCATACAAAATTCGGATTGTAGCGCTAGCTAGGAGTAACTGTTTTTCAGGCGGACAGTGATAAATGTTAATGAGTCACTGAGTACTGTGCCATCACGGCACCACCGGGTTGTGATGATGTATTTTCTCGAGTCTTTGCTCGACTGGTGAACCACCAGGTCAAGCTGTGCCCCTTGAGGATGGGGGGAACAAGTGTTTTCCACGTAACTGGATTGATCTTCAACGATTCATTGTTGAGCGGAATCCTGCGAACTAGATGCCTAGAGGTGGTTGAGCCACATCTCGACAGCTTTCGAAGGACTTAGTTTCATAGATAACAGTCTTATTAGGGTCCTGTTTCATAAGAGTTGAGGTAAAACTCAAACCATTAAGACTACTTGTGGTACTGTTTCCAACCAAACCAAGTCAAGAGCCAAATCTTCAGTGTAGCAACATCCAAATCAATGTCACTATCCCAAGACAATAACAAATATTTAGGTGAGGACAATAAAATGACTTACCCATTAAGCGATGGAACACTCATATTTGTTGAAGAGTACATGAATCTTAATTCATACATCTAAATGAATTGAAAGGTTCAACGGAGAAAAGTAATTAAAGAAAGATGAGTTTATTTAAGTTCAACGGAGAAAAGTAACCTAACATCACTATATATACGTACCCCTACCAGTTGCATCTACACAAATCATCCAAGTATAACAAATCACAACATCATATCATTTTATTGGCAAAAAAAAAACATGGAAGCAAGTTCTCTATACACAATTTTCTCCATCTTCCTTCTCTTCCTGGCATACAAATTTTCGACCAAACGGAAATGGAAACTTCCCCCGAGTCCCACCGCAATTCCTATTATCGGGCATATTCACCTTCTCAAAATGCCAATTCACCGGACCTACCACCAACTCTCTAAAAAACTAGGGCCCCTATTCTCGCTTCGTGTAGGCAATCGCCAAATAGTCGTGGTCTCGTCCCATGCCCTAGTTCAGGAGTGTTTCACGAAAAATGATATCGTGTTAGCAAATCGGCCTCATTTTATACTACAAGAATATGTCGGTTACAACTCCACCAACCTAGGTGATGCCCCTTATGGTGAACACTGGCGCAACCTTCGACGCCTTGTTATGGTTGAGGTACTCTCCACGGCTCGTCTCAACATGTTTCAACACACGAGACAAGATGAAATGAGATTGTTGTTAGAGAAGCTCTATAAAAAGTCACAACATGGCTTTGTTGATGTCGAACTGAAGCACGAGTTTTCTGCACTGAGTTTTAATGTTGTCATGAGAATGATAGCCGGGAAACACTACTTTGGTGAAGGTGTGGATGACATGGAGGCAAAGGAGTTCCAGGAGAATATTAATGAGATTTTCCAGCTTGGTAGTACCGCAAATCCATCAGATTTTTTCCCTTTGTTTAGGCTCATAGACTACACGGGACTAGAGAAGGCAATGGCAAGACTGGGTGAAAAGTTCGATTCGTTTTGCCAGAGTTTGATCGATCAATGTAGAGGTAACAACAAAAACACAAGTACAATGATAGATCATTTGTTATCTCTCCAGGAATCAGAGCCAGAGTACTACTCAGATACTATTATCAAAGGAATCATACTGGTAAGTTTCTTAATATAATGGAAAATCGTATCCCTTCCACCTCAAATGTATGACACATTCGATCACCTCATTTATACTAATCCAAATTCATCGAATGCAGGTGATCCTACTGGCAGGGACAGACACAACATCAGTTACCATCGAATGGGCAATGTCAGCATTGTTGAACAACCCTTCCATATTAGAAAAGGCTAGAGCAGAGATAGACATGATAGTAGGTAGCAATCGGGTAATGAACGAATCAGATATTGCAAAACTACCATACCTTCAAAATATCATATCAGAGAACTTTAGATTATACCCGGCAGGACCACTGCTAGTACCTCATGAAGCATCGGCTGATTGCAAAATAGGCGGATACGACGTACCAAAGGGAAGTATGTTGATGGTGAATGCGTGGGCTATACATAGAGATCCAACCATCTGGGAGGATCCTGAAAGCTTTAAGCCCGAGAGATTCGAGGTAGGGGAGATAGCTACCAACAAATTGATTCACTTTGGGATGGGAAGGAGGTCGTGCCCAGGGAACGGACTAGGCCAACGTGTGGTGGCATTGGCGCTAGGGTCGTTGATACAATGTTTCGAGTGGGAAAGAGTTAGTGAATCAATGATAGATATGAGTGAAGGAAAAGGTTCTACAATGCCTAAAGCTATACCATTACAAGCTAAGTGTAAACCTCGTCATGTGCTTAACACACTAGTTTCTCGGACTCCCTAAAATGTTTGGAACTTTTTTCCAAATAGTACTATGCTAGTTCCATATTATTGTTGTAACATGAATAATGAAGAATTTCTTCTTATAGAGTTTCACTGTAACATATAGTAGTATTAACTATTAAGTATAGTATGCATGACTATTTATGAACTACTGCCTACCTGGAAGCTTAGACCACATGACAAAGACAAAGGCGGACAAAGTTTCAAATCACATAATAAACCAGTCAAATGAACTAAGGAAGCCACATGACAAATACTCGCCCATCCTTACAAAATTGTCAATACAATATGTTGGCATTTATTATACCTACACTAACTTAATTGTTATAGTTGGACAAAGTTCCATCACATCTATAACTTGGTGTAGTATATGTTGTTATAGCTGGTTTCAATCTATGAGGGTGAGATTGAAGCTATGAAGATGATGAGTATGTATGTGGAAAATCAATTTAATGAAAGTGAATATGTCCGAGATCTTGAAATCATTGAGACTTGACTCATATCACAAAATTATTCGGACTATAATTAAGTATAAATTCAACATTTCCACTATACTATATTTTAACAATGTTATATATTTCATTATTTAAATATCCCATTATAATAAGTTATGTAAGTAATATTCGGTCAATGTAATTAACTTATTCTAAAATAAAAAATGTCAGTTTTTTAAAAATAATTTTCAATTTTAATGGCAATATTTGGTCAATGTTGAAAAATGTCATACTACTAATTAATATACTAATCACTACATACTAAAAAAAAAAATGGCATAGGACTCTTAATAAAATGTTACCAATAATTCATCAAGTAAAAAAATGAAAAGATTGATTTTTTTTCATATAAAACCAATTAAACAAACAAGTGAATTTGAAATCGGGTTTTGTTTGAGTGTGTGGAGTTTGAATTCCAGATGGAAAATCGTGATATGAACCTCACTACAACTGCTCCCATCTCCGCACCTGTGCAGAGGACCTCCTCCGCCACTTCTTGGTTTTCCGGCATTGTTCGCGGCCGCTCCGCCACCGCAAACATGTCCAACAACTCCTCCGCTGGCCCTGATGACTCCTCAGGCGGTGGTGCTGGTCCAATCAACAAGAAGCATCAGTTTCGTGGGGTGATGTTCAAGTACGGTCCTAAACCAATTCAGGTTAACCAAAAAGCTCACTTCTTTATTAAAACAATTCTCAGTTTTGTGATTTTGCTTTTCTTGCCTGATGTGAGTGTGAATTGGGGTAATGGGTTGTGTTTGAACTTGCTATTGCTGGATTGACTTGGAGAGATTAGTTGAGCAGAGCTAGCTGAAACCAAGATCAAGATTCGATTTCTAGATTGTTATAGTCTCTGATCTTGGATTGTTTTAGAAAAACTTAGACTGGATTCAATATCTGAGCTGAGACATTGGCTGCTTCCTTGAGATTTGCTATTTTAGTACCAATACATGGATGCTTGTTGGAAAAGTCTAAGAGGGATTGGACCTGTGTACTAGGTAGTTGATGGAGGAAATGTGTTGTAGCATTAAAGACTGAATTAAAGATTGTAAAATTCTGAATGTCCGGTTCGAATCCCACATATGGTTGGTATTATTTCCTCTTATATGGGGTTGTCTTGATTGTGCAATATTAGAATCTTTATGCTGTACTTTACTTCGTCCACACTCTCATGTAATTTGTTCTTCACATATATAATGCCTCATCAACAAGGCATTATGGTGAAACTTTTATTTTTTGTTCTAGCTAATGATATGATCATATGAGTATGAAAGAGAATTAGATTGAGACACCTGATGTTTCTGCTTAAAAATTTAACTGTAGTTTTAATAAATTTTCAATTATAGTACGATGTTTTGCAACACAGCACTTTTGCTTTACCACCTTATACAGAGTTGGATTTGTGTTTTGTACCTTGTGGTAATGTGGATCTCTATGTTATATTTAAGCATGTATAGTTTTGTCCAGTTAGTCTATTCAGGTATTTTCGTCTTTTTGCTTTTGGTACAGGTTGCGTTTAAGACTGGTGAATACAAACAGCAAGTTATTTTTATTGGTGGGCTGACTGATGGATTTTTGGCAACTCAGTATGCATCTAACTTCGACTCTATTTTATGTATTAATGCTCTTTTCACATGTTAATTTTGCTACAATTCTCTCTGCTACACTGATATGAGCTTTATCTCTCATTTCTGAATTCTCTCTATCGTGAACCTTGTCTAAGTTGTCTTTAATGTTTTGTTAACAGCTCACCTTAGGTCTTTTGTAACTTCAGGACAATGAAAACATCCATTGTGTGATACTGAATCGCTTGTAATGACTCAATGAGATGCGCATGAAATGTCCAATTACAAGTATATAATACAATCAATCTTATGTGGATGGTTTCCTTTTCCAGATACCTGGAGCCCTTGGCAATAGCCCTGGACAAAGAGCGTTGGTCATTAGTGCAATTTCTGTTTTCATCATCATATAGTGGATATGGTGTCTCAAGCTTAAAACAAGTAATCTCTCATTCTCACTAGTAAATTTGGGGACATGTGCTATCTGCATGAACTTCTGAATTGTTTGTGGCAGTATGTAGTTATGTACAATCACATATTCTGCTTGGCACTGAAATTCCTCGTTTCATCTTCTCTAGAAACACTAATATTTTCTTAAGCTACACCCTGCTACCGATTGTTGCTTACAAATTGTTCATGTATATCTTGCCTGCTAAAGGATGCCACGGAGCTTGATCAATTAATCAGTTACTTGATAAACAAAGAAGATTCTGAAGGTGTGGTACTACTTGGACACAGTACTGGCTGCCAGGTATAATCTATTCTCCTTCAGTGAAGGACCAATTGATTTTATTCTTGTGTTTTTGCCAGTTCAAACTTAGATGAATATCACATACTATGATTACTACGAAGACATAATAAATTAATGACTTGTTTATTTATGTAGGATATCGTATACTACTTGCGTACTAGTGCTGCATGTTCAAGGGCAGTACGTGCTGCCATTTTGCAGGTAATACACTGTTACACATGAAGTTCTTCTATTAGTGGGTCCAATCCCGTTGTCCTGCCAATTACAAGCCCACCTTCAGAGTTGTAATGTAAATCTTTTAAGCAAGTGAATAAAAAATTTGAGGTATCTGTAACTGTAATTCATGGAATAATGGAGTATATTTGTTACTATTAGCCAAAACTATTGGAGGCTGTAGATTGCTAAAACGTGCTAGTTTATGTTGTGGTTGGCCAGGCTCCAGTTAGTGACCGGGAATACAAAGCCACCCTTCCAGAAACTCCATCCATGATTGATTTGGCTTCGAAGTTGATTAGTGAAGGTCGGGGATCAGAATTGATGCCCCTGGATGCCAATCCAGATTCTCCGATCACTGCTTATAGGTAAGAAGAGGAACTCATATCGTTTTACTGCAATGTTTTTTTCAAGCAAGATTGGTTGATACTATATGACATTCATTTTCATCAATGTGGTGTTATTACATACTCTTTGACTTATTGTTTCCTAGCTGCATGCAGATATCATTCACTTTGTGCGTACAATGGTGACGATGACCTCTTCAGTTCTGACTTTAGTGACGACCAGTTGAAACAGAAACTTGGACACATGTCTAACACACCTACCCTGGTAGGTTCAACTCTGATTTCACAAGTTTGTAAGATTTCCGTATCTGATCGGTTACAATTTTGACTGCATCCTAGGTACCCTGGCACTTTTTATAGTATCGCACGGTCGTTGGACTCAGTAATTCTATCCACAACTCAATCTTTATAGCCTTTCCATACTTCTAACCAAATATATGTTGAAGTCTCTTATTGGTTTCCGTGATCTTTTTTTTTTGGTATACGTAAAATAAGAATATTTGGGTTTCTATAAGGCTGATGATACGTAGATACAATAAGATGTATACCTGTGATTTGTGAATTAAAACAGGAAGTGCTAGCCAGCTTGTAATTTTAGCTTTTGTAATTGCTAAGCTATGCTTTTGAAGAATTATTTCCTAAATTCCTAAACATGTAAGATAGGTGTCACTCCAAGAATAGGATAATATAGCGTATGAATTTAATCTGGTTAAGGCGAGAAATTGATCTAAATTGGAATGCAATATGCTAATGAATCATTATAACTCGTTTTGGTGCCAGATACTATATATTTGCTATCACACCTTCAAGTAAACTGCTAATTAGTTCATTTTTACTTATTTTTACCTCTGTAGGTCATGTTTTCCATGTCTGATGAATATGTACCAGAATATGTTGACAAGAAAGCACTGGTTGATAGGTAAGAGAAGTGTACAATCACTTTTTTTTTCTACAGTGAATTTATTCTGACCTTGTGCATTCTCTTGTTCTAGCTTTGTGAAAAACGACTCAGTTCTTAATTCACATTATTAATCTTTCCAGATTGAGTAGAGCAATGGGTGCTGCTGAAAAGGCCGAAGTTGAACATGGAAACCATTCTCTGTCGAACAGAGTCGAAGAAGCTGTGCAATGCATAATTGATTTCGTAAAAAGAGACGGACCCAAGGGATGGGAAGACCCTTGGAGTTGATTTGAAACAACCAATGATTTATGGAGTTAATGATGCCATCAGATATACTTTGCCTTTCGATCAATTGCTTGCTTGTCTTCGATAGTTGATTTCTACACATTTACTCTATATAGCAGCGATTTCTCCTCCCAGTGTTAGTTTCGAAAATCTCACCTGTGTCACTGTGTGTGTACATTAGAGTTGGTAGAGTAAAATCCCATTTTATATTTTCACTTGTAAGGGAGGTTACTACCAGTATATTACTTGGATGTTTCAGAAGTTTGTGTTAGGGATGAGTTAAGACCACATTCTTCAATTTGCATTGGTTAGGTTGATGAAAGTAAATGACTTCCTTCATTGCATTCGCTATAGATTCTAGACTTATGTGAGATCCAGACTTAGTTTCTGCAAGTGGTATGCTTATCGGTTTGGCTCTAAACTCAACTCTGGAGTCGGAAGAACTGATAAATAGTGACTAAACGTGAGTTGAATTTTGAGTTTTTGTTTGGTAAGTATTAAATTGTGATTTGATACTAGCGTTTAACAATAAATATTTGTGTATTGAAGTGTTATGTTTTAGATTTAATGAATAATAACTTGACTTGAGTATCATCGTGTTGAGTAGTGAAACAAGCACAATAAAATGGTTAGATGAAATTTAAATTGAAAAAAGTCACAATAAACTGACTAGGCTAAATTCAAATTGAAAAAAACTCTAACTTGAATTTATAATAAGCATGTGGACTACTTTTCAGACCTGATGTTATGTGTATTAGTTTCTTCAATGTTGGTAGTGTCCAATGTACTTTTACTAAAAAAGTTACTTCTATATTAGTAGTGTCCAATGTAATGTTGCTAAAAATTATGTGGGCAATATCATGAGTTCGACATGTATAGAAGAAACCTTCATCATATGGGTCCTAACAAGTTCTCCTTCTTCAACACATTAATTATATGATAATCTTATATAGCGTGTCAAAAGATATATCATAAACATGTAATACATGATAAATATTGTATGACTTTATTTCAAAGAGTATTCACTCAAACAACATGATCATTTGTATTCATTCCTTCTCTTTTTTATAATTTATATAAGTTTTACAAAATTCTCCCACTTCAAGTGGGATCCTCCCCTCTAATATGAGCATGACTAAACAAGTTCAATTTGTTAGGAAGCAAGACTTGGATAGCTTGATTACCCAACTTCACTTTTATTTTGGTGTAATTTCCATCTGAATCATCTATCTCACTTTTTATGTTCTAATTAATGTTCCATGCTCATAAACTGCATGTAAATTAATTATGATAAAATAAAAGAAAGAATGAATGTCTTCATAAATTATCTTTGTATGGAATTAAAACTTTCTCTTTCTCCAAGTAAATTAAATCTAATTAGATCTAAAAAGTTCTTGATAAAATTACTAACTACGACATGATTATTATAATTAAGTAAGCTCTTAATGTAAATATGTTTGGACTTGTAGTAGTCTTCTTTATTGGGTAAAGATGTATTTTCTAGTATAAATCAAAAGTTGTTTACATATTTCTGACTAAGGGATAAATATTTTTTAAAAAAATCTTCTGAAAGACGATTTTATGAAAAGACTAAGAACAACGGACAAACATCACAGTTATAATAAAGAACATTAACGATTTTGCTAAGATCGGTGATATAAATATACATATATAAAAAAAATTTAATTTAAGGTTTTAAACTTTTAATTTTGTTCCTTAAGGAAAAGAAAAAGAAATATACAAGATTGTCTGAAAATCAAAATATATCATCTTTATACGCGTTGTAGTACGTAATTTGTCGTAGTATTCTTGACCTTTTATCGTATCTTAGTAGCTAACCAACACAAAAATCACAATCACAGCAGAAACAGAAATTCTGCAGCAAAAGAGAATCGATTGAACTCAGAATTGAAACCATATTAGCAGCCAAATGGGCTAAAAGGTTCAATTTTTGGATGATTGATTGAATTTGTGGAAGAGGGTTCTTTTCTGTTTCTTGATCGGTGAAAAAGATTCAATCTGGCAAATTTAGGGGGTATCAATTTGAGGCCTCGCTTATCAGTGAAGCAAGAAGCTTTACCCGAGGACCCTGAAGACGAAGCTTGCAGGCCTTGGCGCAAGAAGTTCTTGGTCTTTTCCCCTTATTCCATGGATTTCAAATTCACATGGCTCAATCTCCTCAAGATATGCTTGCTTACAGCTCTTGCTGCAGCTATTATAGTTGCCTGCTTCACTCTACCCGTGGAACAGGTCCCTATTCTTTCTTTTTTCTGGGTTTTATTGTTCTTGACTAGAGTGTTTTCATTCAGTAATTTGGTAGTGTGGGACTTTGCTTGTTTGGGATGTTGCATTTGAGCTAGATTACACATTTATTTCGTATTGTGCATTTTGAACCGCATCTTGATTATTACTGCGAAGTCGATTCGAGGTCCTTGGAGTGAATAATGATACTTGGTGTAACCTGGGTTTGACTGGATCTGAATTTTGATATGTGAACGGTATTTTAGAGCTAATGAGAGACTGTTAGTTATTGATGTACAGTGATTTAGGCGTGGAAGGAAACGTTGAGATGAAAGTGGCGTTATGTGAGACGAAAGTGGAAGGAAACGTTGAGCCCCTAATTTTTGGTTGAACTAGCAGGCTGTTTTTGATAATCTCTAAGTTGAATAGTATATAGTAAATTATATTGATCTTGTTGGGTGAATTAGGGGCTCCTGTAAAGATAATGTTTGAATTATGTAGATGACTTCTTTTTAATGTAAACATATCTTTTGATGTTGTGCTTTATGAAATGTACATGATTCAGTGAAAAGCAGCCTGTGCTGAATTTGCTTGAAATAGTGGAAGATCATCAACCTTGCCTTTGTTTAACCTGTTTCTGAGTAGCTTTTTCCCCGTGCAGATGTTAAAGGATTTCTTGGTTTGGGTAGAGCAAGATCTTGGTCCATGGGGTCCTCTGGTTCTGTAAGTAAAATTAATGATCATGTCTGTCTTATTGCTTAAAGACGTTTTCTTGTTTGGCATTTTAGATGCTAGCTGAAGTATGATAACTGGTGTACTTGAGCTTTCCGAGAAGTTGAAGTTGAGAAATCAATGTTGTTTATGAGGTTCACCTTGCATTATCAGATTGGTAACTTTAAACTAGTGAATGCATTACCTAATCCTAAAGAAGCACTAGCCATAAATTCCTGTGCAGTAACGTGTTGAGTATTTTGTGTGTAAACCTGAGGGGGTGTGTGTGAGGCATACGAACTTGTGAAATCTTCATGGTACTTACTGGATTTACATTTTTGGTGTCAACAAATGAAAATGTAAGACAAGTATCAAGATCATTCAATTGTGAAATACAAATAAATGATCATTGTAGCTGAACACATACCTGATTTGTAACTACATCATATGCATACCAAAGATTAGTATCTCAAAACTTGAAATAAAAATGAATTTCTTTTTTGACTGAATTTTAGAGTAAACTGTCACTTAAGTCTCATCATTTGATTTTGAAATTCTGAATTATGGCATTATCGTTGCATGCTTTAGTTTGTCATATCCAGGAGTGGTTCCCATACCTGGAGATTGTTGCTTTCATGGATCATTATTGACTCTTCTTTTCCCATATACGCAAACTTTATGTTCAGTTCACTTCATTTCCAACTTACACAGTTCATGGTTGTGAATATTGCAGAGCTCTAGCATACATTCCTTTAACAGTGTTGGCAGTTCCAGCTTCAGTTCTCACGGTAATATACTTCTTCATGAACCGATTATTAATTCTATTTCTTATTTACAAGTATCAACATATGACTTTCACATACTAGCACGAGCTATTCAAAACTTGTCTTTCTTTATTAGTTTATGTTTCTTTGTGTCTGGCTATTCTTGTTCCACCCTGCATTTCAACTACCCCTCAACTCATGTGTATTTGAGATAATTCAGGTTGGTAAGGTATTATATCACATATAAAGGTGTAATTAGAATATGATCAGTATAGATATTATGGAGACAGCTACAAGAGATTGACTCCCCCTCCCCCCCAAATGAAAGCACATGTATGTACCACTTCATGCTCTTGTGTTTGTAGCAATGTGTGTGCATAGATTGTAGGACATGATTCCTTAAAATGTTCACTACAGGTCGATGATGTTCCTCTGGTCTTAAATTTTCACCAAATATTTTTATGTATATGGAAATATGACTGATATTCTGAATACTCGACAGTCTGTCTGTCGTGTCCTGTAATTTTATCTCATCTTTCATGTAGTTTCTCTAATGTATATACTGTAGCTGAATAAATAGTTCTCAAATTGCTTACGGACTAAGGTCTCTATATCCTGTCTAGCTTCTAAGGTGCTTATTTCTTTCAGCTTGGCGGTGGCTACCTCTTTGGCTTGCCTGTTGGTTTTGTGGCTGATTCCATTGGTGCTACATTAGGAGCTACAGCTGCATTTCTTGTTGGGCGCACAGTAAGTATTTATCTAGTAAACAGCAACATTGTATCGTTGTAATTAAGGGCGTGGTTAAAAATGCATCTCAAAAGCACTTACTACTTGCTTTTGGGGCTTTTGGCAAAAGAGAACTGAATCATGTTTTTACTGCTTGCTTTGATCTTAGAGAGAAATGCTTCCTCCCAAAGAAATGGGGATAAGAAATACTGAAAATCTTCATAATATAATCTAAAATGCAGACAAGTAATAGTGAAGAGCAATAAAAACCCTCCCTGAATTTTAATTCACATTCAAAGTTATTGCCAATCCACCTTTATGAACTGCTGTGGAGCGTAACTTATTTATTATGTGCTTCCTCCCGAAATTAACAGATAGGGAGGTCATTTGTTATGTCTAAATTGAGAGACTACCCGAAGTTCCGAGCTGTAGCAATTGCGATTCGAAGATCAGGGTTTAAGGTTTGTCTCTTCTTAATATCATTGCAATTAGTGATTTCTGTATTGAACTGCTAATCCTGCTGCTTCTTGGTAGTAAAATTGGATTTTTTGTTTCATTGTCCTGATAACATAAAAATGTTCATGCACTCTCAATTTTATCATGTATGTATGTTAGGAACCAAAAGTACAACAGTGATATCCGTGTGGCCCATTGCTACTCTTCTGGAATTTTATAGCAAACAATATTTGAATCCTAACTTCATTGAGTAAGGCGATAAATTGTAGTTTGAGAATTTTACAAGTGACTCAACTGCTTAAATAAATCATTCAAAGATGTAAGGTGAACTTATATAACACAACCCCAAGACTCATACATGGAAATCTACTATAAAGTCTGTAGGATTGTACTCTCCTATAAAGCCTCAATATTTAGTAAATATTTACTAAACTAATCTTACTTAATAATTTCTGCTAGAAGCCTAGAACTCAAATATTCTTTAATCTTAACCAATGCAAGTTCTTTTCATTTTTCTTTATTTTGCATGTCCTTGACATATATTGACCTGAATTTATCTTGTGTCACTGATAACAGATCGTGTTGTTGCTCCGGTTCGTTCCTTTACTTCCATTTAACATGCTGAATTACCTCTTATCCGTGACTCCAGTCCCAATAGCCCAATACATGCTGGCCTCATGGTTAGGCATGATGGTATGTGCCTATTGATACATGTCTCGTAATTTTATGTTCAAGCCTTCTTGGATATTTTGAAAGATTAACTTCCAAACTTTCTGTGTTTTACTGAAAAGATGCACATATGTCCATTTGTCGTACGGTAAAAGGCTTCCTTATAGATGACGATACTGTTCTGTAAATTTTCTTGCAGCCAATGACTTTTGCTCTGGTTTATGTTGGGACAACATTAAAGGATCTTTCTGATGTGACACATGGATGGACTGAACTCTCTAAAACACGCTGGGTAAGAGGAGCTCTCTTGATACCTGTTTTATTTTACATTAACCTGTGATAACGATTATCTACAGTGTTTTTACCGCTTGTATCGGCCATTTTGAAAATCGCTCTGTGATGGGTAAGTGTTGATCCAAAAATATTTTAGGATCCCAGAAAGTGACTCTGCTCTAAGAGTTACGTTGAGAACTACTAGTATTTCCCATCCTCTGTTATGGACAGACATATTCCAGGAATTGTTTGCCTGGGATCACGATAAACAGGCTCCATCAAATTGCTTTCATTTTGCATTAGATACTTTTTTTGCTGTTGTTTATCTTCAGTCCAGTGTTATGCTGATGCTGTTTTGACTCAAACAACTCCTCTGGTGCAGGCACTTATTATTTTGGGCCTTGTTGTTTCTGGTGAGTTTCAATTATATCAGATTGTCAGTAATGCTTAATGATTGTAGAGTGATAGTATTGAATTTGATCTTTGGATTTTAATTATCATGCTGACTTGCAGTATTTTGATTCTTGCTTGCAGTGGTACTAATAATTTGTGTCATGAGAGTTGCGAAATCTGCTTTAGAAAAAGCGCTTGCTGAAAATGAAGATTTGGAAGATGATGATGAAACATCGTCAATATTACCCATTGTTACTGAGCAATCTAGTATGCACCAGCCTCTTATAATCAAGATCGATACCCCTCAAGAGTCGCACGAAAAATAACTCACCCTGAGTCTGTAAATTCTGTATCCCTAATGCTTAAGAGGGCCAAATATGTTGATACGCTCGATTTTTTTTTTAAGGAGGCTTCATATTCATCTACTGTACAGTAGCAAAAGATTATATACATCAATCAATCTCGATAAATAGCTCAGGCTTGGAAACATTTTGTTTTCGATATGTATACTCTTTAAACTCATAAACATATAGTTCAGTTCTTTACATATCAGAGATTTCGGAGTTCTTTTTGTAGATTAACCCCTCTATTATTTGAAATGACAGATAACCCCACATTTCTGTCAATTATATTTTCCTTGATAATTTGTTTTTCATTCAACTTTTATATAACATTGATATGACATGTTATCCAATCCACCATAAATCTCAAGTGGCAACTCTGAGGTGAATTATGATGCTACATTAAACAATAGGTCTAGAGAAATGGAATCCAAGACCAAGATATATCATGCACAGTGATAGACTGATGGTTAAACAATCCGAGTTTGTTGGGTATATCAATGGTCGAATTTCGAATTGTTAACGAAATGAGTTTTTTCTTAACTTTGGAATAAGATACTTGGCTCGTTAATAAAACGAACTTCTTTTCGAGCTCCAGCCACAATAAATAGGTTCGAGCTTAATCTTTAACAAAGATTGCTAAAGCTTGAATTCGTTGATAAAATATACATTTTATTTTTAATGTGTAATAACTTTTATTTTTTTTCAATTTTAGATGTTTTTTCACATTTTATTGTTTAAATATACAATCGAAGTGTATTTTTATGGTTTCAAAATTAAATTTTATACATGTTTACTGTATTGTATATTAATAATGATACAATCTGCATGTGTTCTACGGATTCCAATACCAAATTTAACTGGATAAATACAGATCCATGATACAATCAAAATGTACATGTAAAGCTCCATGATACAGTCGATATTTAAAAGGTTATTATAATTTTCATGCAGAGCTCTATCAAGATTAATATATAATTTTAAGATCATGAATAAAAATTCATCAATTTCTTCTTCTTGTTGTCGGAGAGGCGGTTGGACAATGGTGGTGAGGATGGATATCGGGACAGTGAAGACGGTGGAGGGTTGGTCAAACAGTGGTGTAAGGGGAGGCGGTTTGGACTTGATGAATCTCGGTGGAACGAGGTAGTGATGGTGGTGGGCGGTGGAAGGAAGGTGGTGTGACGGTGGTCGAGGGGTGGTTGGATGGTTGAAAGAGAGGAGAGAAGATAAAAATGAGAGAGTTATGAAGCAAGCTAAATGAGAGAAGAGAGAAGATGACATAGTATTTGATGGTGACATATTATAATGGTATGATAAAATTGGCTCTGTATGATATGTACTTGATTGTCGGGAAAAATTGTATTCAGGCAGGATAAAGTACTCACAATGTGTGACCATAAAAGCAGTTGGTCGTTTTTTGCTCAATGCTTTGTAGGTCGTTACCGGCCCTTCACGCTCCCCAATCTTCTTGCCTTTTCTTCTTACGTTTTTGGCTTAATTAATTTGTGGTTAGTGACATGAGTTATAATCAGATAAGGGATCCAAGAAGGGATTCTCTCCATCGATGTATTTCTGTTAGGGAAGGATAGTCCTTCTACTGAAGAATAAATTGCACTAGACCCGATGTGACTTTCACGTTTAGTATCACTTGTCGTTATCAGAAGAGTTCATGTGTTATGGACTGTTGTTAAATTTATCCTCAAGTATTTTAGATGAGCTAATGACCACTTTCTTGCCTATTCTTCTTACATTTTTAACATAATTAATCTTGTAATTAATTGATAGTTAATGAACATGAGTTATAATCAGTTTTCTTTTCTTGGAGAAAGTCATCCATGAGACAATGAGAATATGGCTTTTGTGAAACACACTATGAGACAAGATAACGAATATCCTAGTGTTCTTCTTGGTAGAAGGAACTCATGTGGATACTGAGGTTTGAGGAATAACAAATAGTCTGAATTCGTACGAGGAGTGGGACCTACTTGCACGGGGATTAGAGGAACTTGAAGATAGGGATGCAATCACAAAGGAGCATATTCGAGTTTGCTAATGACGAGTTGAAGACCGCTATCATCAATCAGAGCTATCAATGTATGTTTCGTTTATTTACTCAAGCACATTAAAATACTATTGTCCTGTTGATCAATAAAATTTTTGAAATTTCGTTGTGAATACTTAGACCATAATCTGAACCAATATACCAATATATTTAAAAGAAAATCTAATTGAATATTAATGAGCCCAATTTTATTCGTCACGAGCTCGACTCGAACATGATGTAGTAATTTGGTTAACAGTTTCGAATATTAGGGCCAGCCCGGAGGAATACTGGCATTCCCCTCCATTTCACCAGCAATGAGAGCCAAGCCGCCCAAAATTAGGTTTTTGAACTGAAAAAATGAGAACCACCATATTATCGGCTTTTCCGACGGTGATTACCAGAAGAAATTCCTCTTCGATGGTGATGATTACAAACAACAGAAGTATTCCAGAACATTCATCTGTTCGATCAACTTATTTGGATTTCAGTAAACTCAAAAAGGTCAGTGATGCTTCAGTATTCTTCGATTATATGATAAAAATTAAGCCTTTACCCAATGCTGTTCAATTCACTATGTTACTCAATTTGGTTTTGAAAATGGAAGACTACGCTCTTGCTCTCTGTATGTTCAACAAAATTCGTCATTTGCGTGTACCTTTGGACACCAAAATGCTAAACGTTGCTATTAACTGTTGCTCCCTTGCCAGAAGTTCTCATATTGGATTTGGTGTTTTGTCTATCTTCGTAAAATCGGGTTTAAAACCGGATGCCTGTACCTTCAACACTCTCATTAGAGGCCTCTTCTTGGATAACAAGCTGGCGGATGCTCAGAAGTTGTTTCATAAGTTGAGGAAAGAAAAGGTTTTTGAACTTAATGCGATTACGCATAATGTCGTAATTCATGGATTGTGCAAATCAGGAAACACTCGCACTGCGCTTGGTTTGCTCAGACAGTTCGAGAAAGGAAGGTGCAAACCGGATGTGGGAGCTTATAATATTGTTATTGATAGTCTATGCAAAGATGGGATGGTCAATGTTGCTATGGAAGTATTCTACTTTATGATAAGTTGTGGAGTGGAGCCGGATACGTATACCTATACCATAATAATAGATGCCTATGGGAAGATGGGAAGGGTGGAGTGCTCCCATGCCTGTTTGGCACATATGATACTAAGAGGAGTGAATCCCAACAGTGTAACTTATCTGGCGTTGTTGGATGGATATTGTTCGGTGGGAAAGATGGAGTTAGCAAGAAAAATATTCCATTTGGTTATGAATTTCAGTCGGGACATCAAAGTCTACAACACTTTGATGAAGGGCTATTGTAAGGTAGGCGACGTGGAGCAAGCATTGGGTGTGTATTATGAAATTCCTCGTGTTGGCTTAGTACGCACGAAAATTAGCCATACGATAATTTTAGATTGTTTGTTTCATGCTGGAAGGTGTGAGGAGGCTATGGAGATTTTCAGCGAGATGCAAGAGCATGACGTGATAGCTTGTAATGCGGTTGTAGATGGTTTGTGCAAGAATAAGAAGACTGAAGAAGCATTCTCCCTTTTACACATGATGCAAGATAGTGGTATTACTCCCGACATCACTACATACAATATTCTCATTCACGGAGTATTTGGAGATGGACAAGTTGACACTGCAATGAACATCTTCAACTCACTTCCTTCGAAAGGATTGCAGACCAATATACGGACGCATAATATCGTTATTCGTGGATTTTGTAAAATGGGATATCTGGATGAAGCAAAATTGCATTTTATGGAAATGGAAAAGTTTGGCTGTCCTCCTGACAGAATTACATACAACATACTTCTCAAAGCTCATCTTGGACAAAATGAGCAGGTTTAAAGCACAGCAATTACTCAATGTTTAAGCGTCTGATATGGTTCTTGATCATTGTCAAGTGGTACTTGTTCTGTGGAGATTGAATCCCGATTGATATGGTTAAGAAGCTTCAGCCAGAAAACTAAATCATTGGGTATTTGTTTCTACTTAATACATTTTTACTAGGTATATTAACATGCTGGAATACCTCTTATCCATGACTCCAGTCCCAATAGTGCTGCTCTCATGGTTGGGCATGATGGTATATTTGCCCCTTACTGGTACATTTCTAGTAATTTTATGTTCAAGCCTTCTTGGGCTCTTGGCTATTGAAAATGATTGGCTTCCAAACTTTCTATGTTATATACTTATATTTAAAAGATGCACATATATCTATTTGTCTGTACGGTGAAAGACTTCCTTATAGATGATGACACTGTTCCGTATATTTTCTTGCAGCCAATGACTTTTGCTCTAGTTTGCATTGGGATAACATTGGAGGATCTTTCTGATGTAACACATGGATGAGTGACTTCTCTAAAACCCGCTGGGTAAGAGGAGCTTTCTGGATAACATTAATCTGTGATAGTGATTACCTACAGTGTTTTACTGCTTGTATCGGCCATTATGAGAATTTCTCTATAACTGGTAGGTGTTAAACCATAAATGTTTTTAGGATCCCAGAAAGCGACTCTGCTCTAAGAATAACTTGAGAAATACTAGTATTTTCCATTCTCTGTTATGAGCAGAGTTATTCCAGGAATTATGTGCCTGGGATCATGATAGAACAGGCTTCATCAAATTGCTTTCTTTTTTTTTGAATAAGCTATAATTATATTACAAGGTACGACCACCTTATAACTTCAATGTTGTTGGGATTCGAACTCTGCACCTCCTGCATACAACCCCAACTTCTTACACCAGACCACCTTATGACTCCCTTCATCAAATTGCTTTCATTTCGCTTTAAGATCATTTTATGCTGTTGTTCATCTTCAAGTCCAGTGCTATGTTGGTGCTGTTTTGATCCAAACCTCTTCTCTGGTGTAGGCACATATTATCTTGGGCCTTGTTGTTTCTGGTAAGTTTCAAGGGCCCAAGTTTCAATTATATTAAATTGTCAGTAATGTTTGTAGTGGCAGATTACATTGAATTCGAACTTGCATTTGATCTTTGGCTTTTAATTATCATGCTGGCTTGCAGAAATTCAAACTCTGCTTTAGGGGAAAAGCACTTGCGGAAAATGAAGACTTGGACGATGATGAGGAAACAGTGCCAATATTACCCATTGTTACTGAGTAATCTAATATACACCAGCCTTATAATCAAGATCAATACCCCTCAAGACTCACACAGGAAATAACTCAGCCTGAGTCTGTAAATTATGTATCCTTAATGCTTAATAGGTGATATGCTCATGTATTTTTTAAAGCTGGGCTTCATGGAGTCCAGGCCGCATCTCAGTCCCGGCTGTCATCTGTCCTATACCTTCCCATTCTCAATGATGGGCACCAGACATCTACGAAGGCAGTGTATGGATTCCTCTAACCAGCATCAGGGACATTGGTTTTGGATACAGGCGTTCAACTGATAGCCCAACACCGATACCGCTAGCTAGCTGGTTAATGAGAAACGTTTGAAAAGACTTACTTCCGTTGCCACATCGAAGAAGGAGTAATGCTATCCTAGTAGGAAGAATTCATCACTGTACAGTAGCGAAAAATTATACACCAATCATTGTCGATAAATAGCTCAGGTTTGTAAACATTTATTTCTCAATATGTATACTCGTTGGATAGAAATATATTTAGTTCAGTTCTTACATATCATAGATTTTTCTCCAAATCAATTTGTGCATAGACAGGTTATCTTTTATTACCTTCTGTGAATCACATCGATACATTGATTATGATCACAATGGATAGTGCAGTTACACTAGGCGAGTCTGTGTGACTTGTAACTAACTCAAACTCTGTACAAGCCTTGATGAGTTTTATTTTGCTAAGAAGCATAATTTGAGATCTTATTAGGTTGCTGGGTAATATTCTTGTGCGAGTCACGTTTGAACCTTAACGACTCGAGCAAAATTGAGTATTCGTGAATGATATGGGCGGATGTGAACATTAGCAAATGTTGGCCAACTCTAACATTTATGGTAATTATAATATATTCACGACCTAACAATACATTGTTGAGATCTCAACTACATAAATGGTAGGATATTACCACTAATGACAAACACCTTCCACTGCAAATCACTCTTTGATCTGGTAAAAGTGGTCAAAATAGTTGATATTTAAAACTTGAAAGTAAATCTAAAGCCAGGAACACAATGATGATTCATGAAGCAACTACATCATGCAATTGTAAGTGCACTATACTCGTTTCCTTTTCTTGACAATAAAACAACATGAAAAGGTAGTTGCCTACCTGCATTTTCCAAGTCTCAGATGCTAAATTCTTGCGACAACCACTACTAGACATTGTAAACTAGACCCTACCAAAAACTTCCTTTTCTTCAAGAATTCAACCTTCACCAACTAGTTCATCCTAGTACTCTTGAAAATTGATGTAAAACTAACCTTCCCTATACCATTTCTATCTATATTAACAAGCATGAGTCTTCATTAGCATAAAGTTGATGAAATTGCGCTACTTTGAAGATAAAATGCCCGGTATGTGCTTGCTTTCTGCCATCAAGTGCTTTAACAGCTGCAAAGATCATGCACATGTATCCAGTTCAGGAACAAGAATTTGGAACCTGAGTGACAACCCTATTGAGCTTCAAGTAAGAGTCGGATCAATGCTGAAGAAAGTTCACACTATCAAGCCAGGCTCGTCGAAAAGATTGAAGGGCAAGAACATCTACAGGGCTTACATGCCAGGGAAGTCTAAGGGCGGAGGGCTAAAGAGCTTGTTGTACTACTATGACGAAACGTGTCACCCTTATATATGGATTCATGAAATGGGGTGTGATTTCTCTAGGATGGTCAAGCAACAATACATTAGTCTTGAGGATTTGAGAGATTGTTCGGAGATCAGAGTTTTAAGAGATCATCAAAGGGGTTGCATATCAGTTCATAAGAAACCTAGAACGGATTTCTGCTGAGGTCGACAACTTTTTAATAGTATGTGTGTAACATTGAGTTGTCAGGGTGCAACATTTTCGTGGTTCCATATATGTATCCCTTTTGTTTCAAATATCTAGAGTGTTTGCAACTGTAATCTCTATGGCCAAGAACTTCTCTTGCTTTTACATGGTGAGGTTTAATGACTTGTAGAAAGAAATGTTTTGGCAAATATTGATGCTTTTTCTTTTTGTCTGGACATCAATTTAGTCCCTCAATAAAATGTTTCGAACCACTAGTTAATGACCTCACAAACAAACTGATTGTTTATAGTAAAACAAGCTTACCAAAACGCTAATCTTGCAGAAAAAGCAAAAAAGCATTGGATGAATTGAATAAATTAATGTGTTGATGATGCAATGCAACATTTCCTTAATCGTAGGCTTTTTTGAATCTTACGAAGACAGGGATGAGTATTGGCAAAGCAACATTAATCCTCTATATAAACAAGATTGATTAATTAAGCTAGCTACATGGTAATTAAGTATTCAATGAAAATTTATCTATTCTGGAAAGCAAATTATCGAATGTGTAAAGATTGAAAAAGAAAGAAAGTAAAAGATATACTAACCTCTTTAATTTGCACTGTACTTTGTTACAATTGGTCACATTAAAGCACATCAAAGTTCGATGGGAACTTTTTAATGACATATCAAGATGCTAGATTGTTCAATGAATCCATAACTATGTGGTTGGTATTAAGGAATAATCTTTCGAATTATATTGTAACAGAATAGTTTAATTGTTAATTATAAAAGAATACTGATCATTGAAACATATATTTCTTTAAAAAAGTTATCGAATTAGAAAACCTATGTCGCTTAATGTGAATTGAAAAATCAAAAGAGACACTTATTATAAGACTTAAGTAGCATTTCTTTGTAAGTTCGTGATCTTTCGATTAATATCCCCTTTGTAGTACTTGCTATTTTGTTAAATTGTTTTACCGTGTAAATATACCAGTCGAATCAAAAAAATATGGATCTTAAAAAATTTAATAATTAATTTGCAGAAGGTTATGCAAATATGATTAAACCTCAGATCAATATATACATCAACGTCTCACATAATATTATGACTAATATTATTATCATGTCATGTAGAATAAAAGATTATTCAACATGTAATAACATGATCATACCACACTATTATACATTGAATTTGATATATCAAATTCACTCTTTCAAAATCTAACACATGTCCATCATCCTAATGAAAACGTATACAAACAAATCGCACATTCCATCTATATCATTTTAGCTAGTGACAAGTTGGTATGATATACAATACCATTACATCATAGCATATCATATCAAGCGGTAAAGTTTATCGCACTCTATCATACTACATTTCTAATATTACAATATCACGAAATCGTATCAATACACTATTAACCGGTATACGCGGTTATTGATACTACTAGTTTGGTGTTACTAGTTGTTGTACCTATTTCTTAGACCCTTTTACTAGTTTGGAATGATTCTTAGCAATTTATTTATGGAAGGTACAACAAAACACACATAAATGCTAACCTCTGAAAAGAGACAAGATGGAGAATGAAAACCATGAAATTGGCAGAGTTTCAATTGCACTCCATCTCCATACCCTTGAACCAATTTCCACCCAATCTTTCTTGACCAAATCGGAAAAAATATGGGCGTTTCTCTCAGCACCACCACCACTACTACCACCCACCACCACCACCACCAGCTAGACTATTTCTCCCATTCCTCTTCCTCTTCTTCTTACCCTGCTGCTCAGTCTTTGCCTTTTTATGATTCCCATGCCTATGCTGTGTGTAATCACACCGACCCTTTTGTGGGCCAGCCTTATTTCGGCCCATTGGACTGGCAACAACCGCCTGTGGTGGTGGCGCCACCGTCTGATGACCAGAAGACGGCCAAAGTGGTGAACAGCGAGGTCAATGTGCATAAGGATTCGTTGAGGCTTGAGGCTGATGAGCTGAATCCAGATCGTTTCTTGGTGTCTTTTGTGTTTGATGCTCTTCTTGATGGAAGGTATAACCTCTTTTTTCTTATTTGGGTGTTTTTTTGTAGAGAAAGATTGGATTTTTAGTTCATTTTGTTTGTGTAAATTGATGATCACTATGTGTGTATGGTTTGAATAGTTGTTCTGTAGCTGTATTTGTCAGTTCCGAGTTAAATGAAAGGGATTGTTTGTGTTTTGCATATGAAATGTGGGAGAGTTGAGCTTGATGTTGACATTAGTATCTTATACTGTGGACTGAGTTGAGTCCATCTTAAACCCTAGTCGGAATTCATGAGACCTTGGTGAGAATTATAGGTGAAGCTTGCGAGCTATTCCTACCTTGGAGCTTTAACGATGATTTAGTTTTTGTCTTGCTATTATGATGCCAAAGAATCTGTGCTGCTGTCTATAGTGTGAGATCTTACTGTTGATTCCCACCACGGTACCACTGGAAGGCAACATTTCTGAATATACACTTGTATATTTATGTCTGAGCTCATAATATAATGTCCACTTTGTGTTTGTTGATAGGACTTGTTTAGTAGAATTGCTATCTGATTGGGCTATAGTAACGACCAATTCATAAGTTCGACTCCGTGGCTGGTGACATTAAGTATTTTAAATTTCAGTCCATCTTGGAGGGATTTAACTTGAGAAGGCTTTTTGTCGAGTGGGGTATGTGAGCTGGTGTATTTGTCAAGTATGTGATGATATTATGTTGTATTGTCACAATAATAGTTTTTGCATTTTCTGCCTCGATTGTTGGACCATACTATGAGAATTTTGTCGGATCGTTATTACTATCCTTTTGTTACCCTTTTTATGCTACTAAATGGTGGAATTGCATCTGACTATTTCTTGTGTTGTGGTGGAATATAACGTCATATTAACCATTGGTTGTTGCTCGACACAATTTATTAAATTATGTCGTTTAGCAAATAGAGAAACTAATGCAATGACACAATTACTTGCCTGAAACACAAGTTTTGTCTAAGAGCAACCTAGTTTGTATTTCTTCAGTACTCGTTGGATGTTGTTGATCTTGGTTCTACCTGCCAACCTACTCAGTTTGCTATGATGCCGTTGAATGTCGTGTATAGTGTTCTCGGTGGATGTTGTGTGATCTTGGTTCTACCTGCCTAATCTGTTTGCTGCCCACATTATAACTTTTGTACATAATACTAAATTATTTTGCACCTCCAACACAATATGTAGTCCTCCTTGCATGATGTATAAGTTTTCACTTTCACTTGAGGATGTTGCTGTTCTCGATATAGCGTATTCATCATATAGGGAAATACTGGAATGTCTTCCTAAATTCCTTATGGCATCATTATGGGTAAGTTGATCTTAACATTAACAATTTGATTTATAGTTGAATGCCTGCACTCTTTTTGAGGAAGTATAAAAGGGATCCATGCATTAGATTCTCCTGTCATTGTCTTTAGCCTGGTAGGGATGTTTGTAAATTGATTCAACACCCCCCCCCCCCCCCCCAACACAACAAACTCCGGGTGAAGGGGAAGAAGTAAGAGATGTCATCCGTCAAGTGCTCTGAATGTCTGGCATGGAAATTTATAACTACTGGCGAAACTTAACGCGGGCGTAAGAGCATAATGTAGCGTTAGAACATCAATATTTCTCCATTCAGTTTAAATATATGGATTCATCTCTCGCTGCACTAAGCTTGAACTCTATGGTTGGGTCACTCGTGAGTTCCCCATCGTTTGCAAACTAGATCTTGTGAATACTTTGGAATCAGTCTGTTGTTTGAGTTAAGTTGGACCAAGGTATTACCTATTATGTGATACAGACGATTTGTTGTATTGTGATGCCTCTTGTAAATGGATTTCATGCAAGCAGACAAACCTTGTGCTGTTTCTTGGTTTCAACTTCCTTTTCTCTTTTGTTGGTTCCCTTTTCCTGTAGTCTTTGTATGAACTATGAAAATTCTGTTTATGTCTCTTACAAATGAACTGTATTTCGTGTATTTTTTTCTGAATAGTCAATCCACTGAACTTCCATTTTTTTTAAGAGCACGGTTCTAACTTGGTTGTAATTTTTCATTTTATGGTCAATTTCATCACTCTGATATAGGTAACTAGAACTGTGTGCTTGGCCTTCTTAATTGCTTCTTTTAACTTCTAGGGAAGAATTTGTGCTGATAAGTTTTGTTAGTTATGAAAGTTCCTAGCCTCTTACCAAACAGCCAACTTGAAGTGTGTTATTTTCCTGTTCAAAACAAAACCCACCCTCTCCCTTTAAGTGTTTTCAGTTTAGATGATACTTGGAAGTGGATCCCAATTTGTAGGCCTTCCATGGTGATTTGCAATTTTCTCTTCTCACAACTAATACACCCTTTCTCATAGGACCCTCAGCATTTTAGCGAGATAAAATCCTAAAAGGTACCCCTGTTATGACAAAAAGAAAAGGTCTTACAGACATTGTTCTGCAAGTCATGGCAGACCATGTTTAGACACCCGCAAGTTACTTCCATGGCAAAACAAACTATCCGCCATGGTCTTTTTTATTATTTCTTGATCTTTTTGTTTTCAATTTTTTATTTAGCTTAATTATTAAAAAAATGTATACTTTTCTTTTATATAGCAATATTGTTTTAAAAAACTTATATTAAAATGTCAGAGAAAACAATAGGTTAAAATGACTTATTTTGAGTGACAAGATTAGTTTGTAAACCAATAGTTTTTTTATGTTGTTTTACATCTTGGTGCAAATCCATGGACAAATTGCAAAATGCATTCGCTTCTGATTGCGGATTGTCCATATTGAACTATGTAAGAAAAGGTACCAAAAACTGGAAACAGCATCCAAAACCAGGCATGCATCACCAATAGGGTGCCTTTTAATTTTAAGTTACTCTACTTAGTAGAAGACCTCTTGATTTGTTTATATGATTGATTCTGTGGTCAATGCTTTATTATCCTGTGGTTAATGTGTTATTCAATAATTGATTTCTTAATAGTTCACAAAAGAAGATTCCTCCTATAACTTTGTTGTTCTGTCATTGCAGCATCACAATCTACTACTTTGCTAAAGAACATGGCCGTCGCGGAGTTGTTCCACTATTTCCTGATACCTATGTTCCCATAAACGTTCCTTTCAGAAAAGGTCTCCACCAAGAATTTCGGCAACCTTCTGGGACGGGCTTTGACTTTAGGTTTTTTTCTTTGGATGACCTCTCAAGTCCATCATCCAGAGATGATGTGTTTCCTATTGTGATATCTGCTGAAACTTTCCCATCAGATTTCATAGTTGATGAGAGAAACTATATTCTGACCCGTGAGTTGCCCCAGATACAGATATCTCAGGCTGTGGTGTCAAAGAATCAGGAGGAACAGTTTTCAGTTAAAGTTATCAGGCAATTGTTATGGACCGATGATATTTGCTATGAACTGCGGGAAATATACGGATTAGGGAAATCTGGCTCTGGGAATGGTGACGGTGGATCAGGGAAAGAGTGTGTGATTTGCATGACTGAACGGAAAGATATAGCTGTGCTACCATGCCGACATATGGTATGTAAAGTTTCTTGAATTTCTTTCTGTATCATCTTTCAGGAGCTACTGCCGATACTCTCTTTCTTCGCGTAAAATACCAAAAGATTCTTGTTTTTAGGCACTCTATGTCTCTATCGGCTCTGCATTATTTATATATATTCAATAACCAGTGTGGATATTTGAAACATATTAGTTCTATATATACTATTTAACAAATGTAATCTAGGTTCTGGCACTTTAATAAACTGGGATTTTGTCCGCGTCACTTTGACTCAGGAACTGAAACCATGTAGTATTTCAAAATCCTTTTTATTCTCTCTTTTTCTGTAGTATTAAAATTTCCTGCTCTACTGAAACATTCCAATTTTTGGGTCATGGATTGTCAAATATTTATTTCTCGAATAAGTTCACAATATCTTGTTTCACCCAATTTAGTGACTGTTTGGGATACGATTTGAATTGGGAAAACTCAATTCAAATTGTGTTTTTTGTACAGAAAATTTTGAGTTTTCCCCATTCAAATCGTATCCCAAACATTGTTGGTTCTTCTGGTACGAGTTTCACACCAAGCTGGTAATACACCGTCCTCAAATTATGTGCCAGATTAAAGCGTTGCCATCAAATTCTGTTGTTGGAGTCATGTCACTATTTTTTCTTATTTATGAGCTAAAAGATAGCACTATATTCTTGTACAACTTCATAGAGGCATAGATAGTGCGGTAATCACTAATGTTTGTTGTTTAACTTGTCATGGCTCTCTATTTTGTTTATCAAGATAGGACTCCCCAAACTTGGTTAGACAGACCTTAAATATTATGAGCACCCAAGTGTTACTTGTACTCTGCTAATTTACAGAGCCACACCACCACCCGCCCAAAGTGCTAGGTGCATTCACTTAATTTGCACCCTTGCAACAATTAATATCATCCAATACAAGTTCTTCTCATTCGCAGTTAATATTTATTCTAGTATTCTTATGCCGATGTTTCTTCATGTTGATATTCCGTGGTTGCTCCTATGACCAGTCTTTATTTTTGTTGATCTCTTAACAATCATTCATCGTCTTAATCAACATGTTTTGTTTTCCAGTGTATGTGCAGTGAATGTGCAAAAACACTGACTCTGCAGTCAAACAAATGCCCAATCTGCAGAGAAATCATCGAAGGACTGCTGGAAATCAAAATTGAGAACATGGACTAGTGAGATTATCTTTTTCTTGGTACTTTCAGATAATATAGCAACAAGCGACTTACAGTTGGATGTCCATCCAGTTTCATATAGGTATAAGTTTTTAGTTTTATGCAACTCGCAATATCTAAACGGTTCTCTGCAATCCATGCTGGATTGGACTACAATTAAGTGAAATCTTTCTGGTGGGGTGCGTTCTTTAAAACTCTACATATCTTTGTCATCTGTACACTGTAATATAGTCATCGATGTTGTTTGTGTACACCTTCAGAACAGGTTAGTTGTTTGCTTGACTACAAATCCAAAATAGTTTCTTTCTCTCTCGAATGAATGTTCGTATCAAAGCTTGGGTGTTGCTTTCCCTCATTCACTCATTGCTTTTTTTGTTTCTTCTGTGGTTTCTATGGTCCTCCATCTGAGAGAGTTCCTGCAATTTCATTTTTACTGTTACAGAGGCTTATATTGTCATATAGAGGTAGCCTGGTGAAAGAATATTTCTCATATAAGTTTGCAATAGTTACTGACCTGATAATTTTCATTCTGAACACTAGATCCAAATGGTTTCAGTGACATCTACAGAACTTGGTTTCTAGTCCTCTGGGGACCATATCTTTGTATGTTTGTCTCAACACTTTTACAGTTCTTGTTACCCCTTGAAGATAATTATTCGACAATGATTTTCATCACTGTTATTGCAATTTTTTCGAGCTGTAATCTGATGATCTAGAATAGCAAATTCCTGTACCGTTATTCCGAAAGTTACCCTACTTAAGTCAGCCTATGCGTTCAAGTGTTATATTGCATACAATGGTAAAGTAAAACTAATTTAAGCATATGCCGACACTGTCCTTGAAAGGTAGATTGAAATAACCCATAAGTCCATAACAGATTACCTTATTCCTGGGTGTAACTTTCAGAGTCGGTTTTGGACGTGACAAACACCGACTCATGGAACTATCGGTTTGGTGGGGCCCATGAAATATATCGTGACGAAGACGTAACAAGGATAACTCACAACTCCACTAGGTTCATGAGCTAGACATGCAGTGGAAGACATGTACCCAACCTGATTCAGAAAGTCTCACAGGCTTTACCTATCCAACAAGTACAAGAAGATAGGGAGGAGTGAGTGATCCATAAAGGAGGTGAAAATTCTGGTAGTGAAACTTGAAAGTGAAAAGGCAGTTAGATTTGAGTCTACAACTTGAAGGATTCACTGAGTTTTGAATTGAATGTATGTATGTCAAGAAATTGGCAAGCCAAAGTGTAAAATAGGTGAGTAGTACACAAGTGCAAGATGGGAAAGAAATTGTGTCACAGTCAAAAAAGGGACCATGTGTTGCTCTAATGCTTCCAAGGTGCAATCAATAATGGATTGTCCCTACAGATTCCTTACCAGCTTACCTCCATTCTCTAGCCAGCCTGCACTGAACAGGTACATACATACACAACATTACATTTATATTTTTGCTCACAAAATACTACTACCACTTCACATTCACAGAATGCAGCTGCTTTTGCTCAAGTAACTTCCAGATCTTGGTTGTATGCCACAAATCATTCATCATGCTGCTCTCTTCTGGTCTCATCATGACTTGTATTCTGCATATGTTGTAGTATACTAGACTGACAAAACACAACTAGTTGGCCTTTCGGAACTCACTTGGTTTTGTTTTCAGTTTGACCTTAAGCATACACATCCTTATCTTATCTTACTTTTACTCCATGCTGCCAACTACGTGTGTGGCACGACCTGGTCGATCACCACCTTATTCACCAAAATTGTAAAATAAGGTGGTTTTATTACTATAATTATGTTTGATGAGTGACGATGGGGAGTTAAATGAAGAGGTGATTCTAAAAGTATTATGAATCAATCGACATAAAAGTTAGCAGACATCTTATCAAAATGTTTTTCCATACAGACTTGTACTAATTTAAACCTAAAGTCACATAAATTGCTTGATATCAACTAGGAGATTTGTGAATTAATCGAATAAATGCGGTTTACTGTGTTTCCGAATTTCATAATACGTGCTATATAGAGAGGTTTACTATTAGCATAAATACTTGGGACATATTATAGATATATAGTGATGTGGTACGTATTTGGTTAGTATCTTGGTGAACCAAGATATTTTTTCTTGAATAAGGTTGGATGTTTGTGAAGAATTGCTATATCAGTAATGGTCTGGCCATGTTTAGCAAACAGATGAGTGGGTTTGGACTTGCAAGTTTCAAGAATAAGGCTATGCACCATGAGGCACTTTAAGTAGGTGTATATAAACCTTTCAATTCTTAAAACTCTGTCTAATTCACGTTTTTCATAGATAATTCATTTGTTTGAAGCTATAAATGACCTCCTTCAACTAGTAAACCCGATTTTTTTATAAATTAAGAAACCATCTATTTTATTACTAGAATTATTGTAACACGCTACGCGTGTTTTACGTTATATTAAGACGTATTATTTATTTTATAAATGATGAATAAAATACGTAATTTAATAAAATATGCAATTGAATATGAAACATGTAAAAGATGCAATTGAATTTTAGAATTGATATATTATATACCCTGAGCTTTTGTCTTGGTGAAATGTATTATGAAGAGTAAGGTTGTACGTTTTATTAATATTTAAGTTTGCATGCATAGAGTATAATTATGCATTGGCCTAATTCGGTTTATTTGTTGAGGCTCCTAATGAACTCGTTGTATGGATTACACCTCAATATGATCATTGATTTTTAGATATCATCTTTACTTAGCCATTCAAACGAACTTCTCCATCATGTTATTCACCTCTTCTTCATCCCATATAAGTATAGTAGTGGACGTCTTAGCAGGTACTTATCAGGATTCTTCTTCTTTAGTGGTTT
>JAYMSP010000575.1:0-46567 GCA_036897095.1 Plantago elongata
ACAGCTTCTTCTTCTTTCTTCTTCTTCTTCCTTCCTCCCTCCTCCTCCTCCTCCTCCTTCTTCTTCTTTCCCAAATTCTACCAGTTTTCTCTGTTCCGGATCCCACCCACTGTTCGATCTCTTTCTTCCCCAAACAGAACGCAAACTGCCCGAATTTGTTCTCCCTTCTAATCGACCCTACTGTTCGATTAGCTTCTTGTTTTCTTTCAACCACCGTGGATTATATTCCTTCTCGCTATCAAATAGCAGATATCTTCACGAAAGGACTTTCGCGCATATTCTTTGATGATTTTCGTGACAGTCTAAGCTTTAGACTTCCTCCAGCTTCGACTGCGGGGGTGTGTTAGACTATGTAATTGTATTAGTTTCCTGATTAGATTAACCTATTAGATTAGCCTTTTATATTATAGAACTCTAGTTAGATTAGTTTTCTGATTAAATTAGTATTCAGATTATAGCTTCTTGTACTTGTATATATACCCCTTCTTATTATATGAATAGACAGGAAAAATAGTTCTTTCAGTTACTACTAATAATTTGTGAGGGATCCAGAGGGCCAGCTAACCCCAATTGCTCGTCATTGGATCCGTCACTACGTACGATGTAAAAAAAATGATCATATGATCGTTGGTGGTGGGGTAACGACCCTTAAAGCAGTCTAGTTTCAACTGTTTGAAGGTTTCGACCGGTCGTTAGAATCGACCCAGGCTCTTGACTACTTCTATTAAAAGTGGTCTAATGCGGCGTATTACTTATAAATTTTGACTGTGCATAGTATCAAGAGTAGAGGGTAGTACAGTAAGCCATTACGAACAACATTATTGCTAAAACATTCATTGAAATTCTACCAGAATTAATCACCTTGACGGCTTAAACCGATTTCATTATGCTCATAAATGATTCGCTAGTGGGTAGCATGGTAATTTAATTCCCTACTACACCCGCAGTTTGGCTAGTTATAATGATGTTTCTCATTTATTTATTTTACATGACGAAATAAAGAAATGGATTAAATAAAAGGAAGTAGCAATTACCGAGAAAAGTTCATTGTTCTTCTCATCAATCAATGTGCGCACGTGTGGCCTTCAGTCTAGAAACTTTTCTTTCTACAAATCCGAAAGTTTAGTGCTTAAACTTTCCAAGTGGGTCCCCTTTTTTAACAAACTCGTCATTTCCACAAATAAATTTCAATGTGCTTACTTAGGTTATGATGTGTATGATGGGATCAAATTATGATACTACAACTAACTTGCACGGTTGGTTCTTGGTCACCGCTTTCCGCGCAACTTTCCTTTGTATATGCCCTACCCCCTTACACATCACATACGTGAGACTTTCACCTTTCTTAATTATGGTGATTATAATTATGGTGATAAAAAAAGAAAAGTATACTCCTTTCTTAAACCCGATTTCCCATAAACTTTCACCTTTCACTTTGCACATGAAGTTATCTCTTTTAATGTGGGCAAACTTTTTGTGCACGATCAGATCGTTGATTCTATTTTATGGTAGCTTCAGTAAGTATATTTTTTTAAATGGGGTGACTCAAAGCCCGACGTATTAATTAGAGGCGAAATGTCTTACCAACTAAAATGTATTTTATTATCACAACATTAGTAAAGATATTTTTACGTGATATAAAAAAGGAAATTATATGATGATGCATTTTAAGATAATTCACTCGATGTACATGTAAAGATCAAAGTTAGAGATGATTGATCAAATCAGTGAATTCTATAATTTTACTAATTTACATTTACCTATGACCTCCCTACGTCAAATATATTAGAAATATCATGATCTTTTGTGCATAATTATAAATAATAGTATTGAATTTGTCGGTAAGTATTCAATACATTTTACTATCTTATTTTTAAAATTATTTTTTCACATACAAACACACAAAAGTATAACGTGTTTATTATTTTAACCAAATTTGATAAATCACCATACATTTGTAGACGTTGGAGTACCAATTTTGTGGAAAATATCTTGTGGAAAATGATAGAATCTGCGGACTTTTTTAATCCAAATGTGATTACTATTACTTGAGAAATTGAGAGGATACAAGTTCAAAGTTGGGTTTAATTATTCACCTTCCTGGCATAAAAGGTTGACTTTAGCTCGCGGATAAACATCTACGGCTGTTGCGCGCACATCAATTTGGCAAAAGTTTCCACGGAGCCTAATGGAATGAAACTTCTTGGTTGGATACCTTAGAGGGTTTGATTATAAATGGATAACGACAACCATTAGAACCTACCGATGTTTTAGGCTGTTTTCGTGTGACTTTTTGTCTCTACGATATAGGAATAAGAGCATACGTTTCTTGTTTAGCATACCTACATAGTGGGGCTCAAGAAAAATTAGCCCCCGTCTATACAACTACTAGTATCTAGCTAGCTGATTCTCGAGTCTGATTCACCTTCATTTGCTTGTCTCTTAACTTACATTGGTACATAAGTGGCGGATATTTCATGAATATTGCATGTATAGATGATCTAAAATCAATGTGGAGAAGAATCCCACAATTTTTGTGATTAGAGCGTGTACCGGAGGTGCCTCAACATCAAATAAACCCCTGATAACTCATAAATCAGGGCTACTCAAGAACTACAAAAACTCGACCCACAGGAAACAATTTAAGTGTTTGACAACAATTCGAAAATCAACTTGAATTGATAAGATGCACCTATAATTGATTTTTAAGCTTATGTTTAATATTAAATTGTATTTTTATATGATGTAAGTAGTACAATATATATAAATTCTAAAGTGTTATTTTATAATTGATAATAATAACTTAATTCGAGTATTGTAGCGTAGACTTATAGATATTAAAAAACCTTTATACTAAAACTCTTAGTGTCATACATTAAATTGAAATCTCACTCAATAATTACCAAACACTATATACATTCCCTTCAGCACCATCATCAAATTATATTGACATCCAACAAGTTGAGTCTATGCAGTCCTGTTTTTTCCCCGAAAACCGTCACTAAAAAGTGAAGTCCATGGAGGTTCAACAATAGAACAAGACAACAAGTGCACACTAAAACAAGCATCGTAGTACACTAGTACTACATTACCAGTTCACTATAATTTCAAGTGAGATCGTGCATGTGCCAAGACATAATCACTTGGTTAACGGTATATATAGGATTCATCTATCATATTCTATTGATGCAACTCAACCTAGTTTACGTGGAAGTTAGAATTAATATGATAAGTGGCGCGGTCCTTCTTTGAATTATCTCAACATTTATTATAAATCCAATTTTGAATAGGAAAAGAATCGCAAAAGAGTTTCAAGACTCATCTATCTATAATATATTTTTAAAAAATTCATTCAAAAATTCTTAAGGTATGACATGATTATGTAGAATAGATGACCATTCTTATTAGTTGTTGAATGTCTATGTGGCATCTTCAACTAATCATCATTCTCAATATGAATTTAGAATTATAATTATACTAAAATTTATAAGAGTCTTAGTATTTATGAGAGTTTATAAGAGTCTTGAACAAATACACAATTATGGGTTTAAAAACGAATTATCACATTAATATGAATATCCCATTTTTCTATTTTTCTTTCATTTCATTCTTTCTTCTTCTCTCTCTACCTCTCTTCTTCCTTCCACTCTCTCTATTTTTCCGATCACTTTTCTGGTGATATCTCCGTCATTCGGCCACCAATCTTAAATATGATTGCATATTTGAGTAGCCCATGACCCGATCTACCTTTCTACCGATATCGTTTTTCATTTGGTCGATTTTTGAAACGGTTGGCCGGAATCGAATCTTTTCAGGTTGTCTTCTCCGGCGATATTTTCATTGTCCGGCCACCAATCTTAAATCCGAATGCATATTTGAGTAGCACATGTCCCAATCTACCTTTCTACCGGTTTCATTTTTTCTTTTGGTCGACTTTTGAAACGGTTGGTCGAAATTCGAAGCTTTTCCTGTTATCTTCTCCGGCGGATCTTCGGCTACACAACACATATAAGTCATAACCTTGTCGTTTCCTCGATTTTCAGGTTTCTTTCTATCGATTCTTTAGTTTTTTTTATTTTTCGTTTGGTTTTGGTGATTTCTAGCTAGTAATTTCTCGTAACAGTATATTTCGTGTGAAATTGTTGATATTTGAACTTTAATTGTATATGTTTAGCTTGTAATTGTTGATGTTTGCGTGTTTGAACTCTATTAACAATGTTGAAGCGATTGTTGTTGTCCATGCTTCATTTATGTTGTTTTGGCTGTAATTGTTGATTGTTAATTGTAAATTGGTGATGCCTATGTTTATGCTTCATTTTTGCTTTGGTTATTAAGTTTCATTTTGCTTCGATTATTATGTATGAATGGTCTATTTTTATACTTTAATTGTTTATTTTTAAGGCTAAATTGGTGATGTCAATGTTTATGTTTCAATTCTTATGTATAAGTAACATATGTTTATACTGTAATTGTTAATTGCTAAGGGTAAATTGGTGATGTTTATGTTTATGATTCACTTTTGCTTCGGTTATTATGCTTCATTGTTTACTTTGATTATGTATATGACTAGCATATGTTTATATTGTTTAGGGTAAATTGGTTATGCTTGTTTATAGGTAATTAGGTAATTTATTTCATTTTTTCAGAAAAAATATTCTTTTGGTTTATATATATATATATATATATATTCGTAAAGATGGTGATCGAATGATTGATGATAAAGATGGGGGTGTGGATGGAAGAGTTGACGAACAATTCAAGGGTGTTTTTTTTTATCAAGGATGAATGTAGTTTAGATATAGTGATTCTTAATTTGTTGTATTTTTTCGTATGTAATACATTTATTGATTGGTGAATAAAATTAATTTTGTAAATATTGTGTTTTTTCTTGCGATAAATAGCTTGTTATCAACAATTTTACACTAAACATAGACAATTATACATCAAACATAAGTAATTTGTATCACAGTGTTAATATGATTTGATTGACGCATAAAAGTGGGCTATGTATTATAAGGAAAAATGTGGATCGATCCGGGTCAAGCGGGTTGACCTGCAAAAAAACATATTGCGTAATTTTATGTGAAAATTGTATATATTTATTTATTGTGTAGGACTCTCATTATATGATGGACTCTCAATAGACGGACTCTTATAATTATTGGAGATGTTGAGTGATATAATACCAAAGTGATTAATACGAAAATTATTTCTATTTTGAGATACTATAATTAGTCATTAATTACAATTCATTTATTGATTAAGTGCTTTATTTCAGACTCTATTTCATGCAAGTCACCATATGTGAATTCGTCCATTAATTCGTCTACTGTAGTGATATTATATTCTTAAATAGACACTAATCATGCCTCTTTACATCATTAATTTGTGATGTAAAATTTTGCATCCGATTACTTTGAATGAAATGCATCTTTTTGATTAAAAAAAATCATTCATACTTAATTGAGGAGTATTTGTAAATCAACATGGATGGTTACATTTTATTTCACATGTTATTTACTTTCATTTGTAATATTGATCTCAACATGGACAATTACATTTTATTTCACATGTTATTTACTTTCGTTTGTAATATTGATCTTTTACTTCTTATATTATATCTTATAATAGATTTAGTAAGAATTAATTTATACTATCGTATATCATAAAATTTTCATGTTATTTAAAATAAATATAAAGTGTGAAGTATGAAATTTTAAGAGAAATAAAAAAAGAATAGCCTACTTTAAAAATATGTAAAAGGAAATGAAAATTTGAGTATGATAAGCTTGAGAATTGATTAGTCCTGTAATTAGGTTTGTTGTTATTAGAACAAAGATTTGCCAGTTCGGTAGAGTTAATGAAATTTAAGGGTTAAAGCCCCCTTGAAAATACACAATATTTGTACTATTTTGCGTATTTTGTATTTTGTGTTTCTGCAACACATTTAGTCAAGTAGCTTACGTAAATTATTATGTTTTGTACAAAAATCAAAAAATTTATTAGTCAAATAAAGTTAAAGGTAAATTTTCCCTCCAATTCAAACTAAGTCACCTTCTAATTCATTTACCTTATGCCTCCCTATAAATACACTTATTCTAAACTTCAATATAAAAAATAAAATTGTTCATTTTGTTCCCATAAATTGTATCACAATCTTTACTTGTTCTACTTTATATGGTAGGTGTGCCATGTGTATAAGTGATAAATAATTTCTCATTATAGATTTATTTATTAATTTCAGTTTAGTTCTATTTAGTTATGTTCAGTTCTATTCAGACGAAGAGATTAAAACTTTACTACGTTGAAATTTGAGAATAAGGATTAAACCAAACAACATTAAAACCTAAAGTCCAGGTTTTGATCTCTTCTTTTTCCACCTCTTATACTTAATTTACAAATTAGAATATTAACAAATACTAATTCAAGAGTTTAATCCAATTTACATTGTTAATTTTAATTCGCCCATCCAAATTTCATAAATGGACTAAAATTAAAATTTCAAAAGATTTCTCAATATTTTAAATTTTAGATTATTACAAATAGCACCCAAAGAATTTCTATTACATTCATATGAATTCAAAATATTCTAGAAAAATTATAATTCACCACACTATTTTAGAATATAATATAAATGATAGTTTTTCATGACATCATTTATGAACCAATCCGGTCGGATGAACCCCTTGGAGTAAATCACACGAAACCATTAAAGCATGAAAAAAAACGTTGTAGGAAACCCATTGATTTTGAATTGAGTATTCTAGACAAACCACACAAGTCAACCAAGCGAGGTAGAAAGCTTATATCACATGAATACTTACATACACGAGTACTTTTAATATTGCTGGTAAAGATATTTACATTCACGAGTTCATGCAATATTGCAGGTAAAGATACTTACATACACGAGTACTTTTAATGCTAATATCATCATTTATCTTATACATTTCCATTTGACAATGAAATCTGTATACAGTAGAAACTCCCTATAGGAATACTATATAAAGAAATAAACTCTTTATAATCATAAATATTTACGGTCCTAACTTGTGTATAAATGCTTTAAAAAAATTTATTTAGGAATAAACTCTCTATAGTAATATTTAGAAATAAACTCTCTATAGTAAGATTTTTATATATTCATGTATGTCAGTGGTTAGAGAAGGGTTTTGACACTTTTGTTCCAGCCAACATCAAATATATGACCGACCAATATAATCCTTATGCCAAACAACATAGGACGGTCAGAGATCGCATATCCCTTAATAACTCGGCCGATATTAGTTACAACTTATATAAAAAAAGGCAAAGGATGGACGTACCTATAATTTGCCCACTACATCGTAGGTAGTTGCCATTAATGTTGAAGGAGATTGAGAATGTGAGGGATATTATTGAAGTCTACTAGATATTTGCATAGGATAAATGAATTTATTCCATGCTATCTCCCTCTTCATTACACACGGGTTGTTTGTGTATGGGGACGCTAATTGGTATACAAATATACCCAAAACAACATTCAGTAAGAGATCAAATCTCTCACTTAGGTAAATCATAACATTTAGAATTCAACATAGGGAGGGAGAAGGTCATCATCTTATACTTGGTTGTAGTTTGTTTCAACAGTTTATCGTTGTTTCCTATATAATGACGGAGTCTCAAAGACTTCAGTGTATTCGTCAAAACCCACCAAAACTTAGATATGAATCTTATAAGAAGATTGCCAACAATGTCGAGAACTGTAAATATGATCTTCATCATGTGGTAGTCTCTTCAACTTCCATCATCTTTTCCAGGGGGTGCTACATGGTACATGCAGATGTACCAAGATTATATGGCTATATGCAAGTGGGCAAGATATTCGTGCCTATTCATAACATTTACATACAATCCAAAGTGGCCAGAGATCACAAGGTATGTTAGAGTCTTGGGTTGAGACCCGAAGACAAGCCTGGTATTATATGTCGAATCATCAAGATGAAACTCGATGAGCTGATTAAGGATATAAAGGATGGGCATGGACATATGTTTGAAAAACCAAAAGCATGTAAGTTAGTATTTTAATTATTGTCTCGACATGTTTATATTCAATAAAATATGAAAATTCTTTATAATGACTATTCTCTCAATAATTGTGTAGCCATATGCACCATTGATTTTCAAAAGCAAGGACTTTCACATGTTCCTATTTTGGTAATCCCGAATAAGGCGGATGAGGAGAAGATTAAACATAACATTGATGATCATATGTGTGCGAAATTGCCAGACAAGGATACTAATCCAGAGATGTACGAGGTAGTTAAATACATATGATTCATGAACCATGTCCAACAAGAACTACTTCTCAATACATGAAGGACAATAAGTGATCCAAACATTTTCGTAAGAGATACAACGAATATATCTTTATTGGCAATGCTGGATATCACATATATCGAAGAAGGGACACATGTGTCACAGTCGGAAAAAATGAAGTTGAGCTTAGCAACATGTAATTTATATTAATTAAATATTATACTTATTTTATTATAAAAATCTAGGTTTATATTTTGTTGATCTTAATATATAATTTCTAATTCTTAAACAGATTGGTTGTCCCATACATGTCCAGTTGCTCTTGAAGTACTAATTGCACATTAACATTGATTATTGTAAAGGTGGGGCTTCAATGAAATATTTATTCAAGTACATGTGTAAGAGAAGTGATTGAGCGGGTGTTACATTCAGCATGTGAGACAATCGGGAGAATTCTTGAATACATTATAGGATACATGTTGTTGAGCGTTTGGTATTTCATCTAGAGGATGTGTAAGGGGTATCGTTTAGAGATGGGGATTTTACGCCGGATCAGCTTGATAAGCCTTCAATGAAACAATCAAAGTTTCTTGAATAGTTTGAGCCGAACAAGGTAGACCCAAAAACTAGAAAATTTATGTATCCTAAGTTACCCCGTGAGTATTGTTGTAAGTATGACCCCAAGAAGTGGTCATGTAGGACAACAAAGACACAAGTTGTCAGAAGGATGTATAATGTGCCTAGGGGTGTGTGTATAGTCTGAATCCGAAACATCGATCCGGTCCGGTCCGGTCCGATGTCTTAGGATCGGATTTCAGATTAGCACTTTTCCCAATCCGAAAAATTCGGACTGAATCCGATCCGATTCACGGATGTTCGGATTAATCCGAAATATTAAATTAAAAAAATATATGTACTATATTACTGAACTTGACTTAGTAAAGAAAACGTATACACTGAGTTGAACACATGTCCAAACCAACATATAAAAGAGGCAAGTGACCATCAAACCCTAATTCACTTCACTTCTCCATAAATCCCCAACTTCCTCTTCATCACTGCACTGTCCTCTTAATCCGTCGTGATGACTCGTCATCCCATCCGTCGCCTCCCTCTCCAATTGACGTGCACCTTCAAAAGTCATAGGCTGAGAGAAAGCCCATCAGATTCCTTTATCAACTTTGGAAAATCATTCCACAAGAAAGGGAGGTGGCTCTCTCTTCAACTAGAAGAGAACCTCTAGCTTGCCTTTTCTTCCATAGGAATAATAGTGGTGTTTTGTAACTTAGCTTCCATTTTACTAGTTAGCTAGATTTCAAAATTTCAATCTTGCTGGAAAGTAAAGAGGTTAGTTTTTTTAGAGACTTTGGGTTATGACACCATTTTGGATAAATCTGGAATTTTCTAAAGAAATAATATGCTAATTTTTTAATTTTTCGGATTAAATCCAAAAGATCCGATCTGAAATCGGATTGATCCGAATCCGATCTGACATTTCGGATTGGATTTTGAATTGAATAAAAAGTTAATATTCGGATCGAATCAATCCGAAATTCGGATTGGATTTGATCCGATCCGCTCCGATCCGATCCATGCATGCCCCTAAATGTGCCTATGGAATTTGAAAATATGTACCCTATGTGATTTATGTGGAATCCTGTTAGGAGCATAATATGTTTTCAATATATCAAACGGGTGAATAGCGTTGTTTACGAGACCTGCAAGGACTCATGTGGAGCTTTAGGTCTACTAACGAATGATAGAGAGTAGGTCGGTGAAATTACTGAGGCAAGTTACTGTGGATCAACACGTTTCCTTCGTCAACTATTTACATTGCTTCTTCTTTCACGAAGCATGGCGATACCAGAGGAGGTAAGGAGGAAGACATGTAACTTATTATATGATGACATTCTATACTAGCAGCAAAAGGCTTCTCATAATTTTTGTAATTTGTTAGTAAATTTTATATTGCGAAAACTAAAATATTATACATTTACTTATTACTTATTTAATTTCGTTTACGATTCAGGTTTGAGGCTTACATATGAACAAATTTAACTTAGAGTTGTCTGAAATTGATTGAAAGAAAACTGCACCAGTCTTGCTTTTTTTTTACTCTATGTCAATACCAGATGAGTATATAATTGACAACACCATAATCAATGTTTTAGTTGATGAGATGTCTTACGACAAAGATACCATAAGGTCGGAATTCAATGGACTGTACCCACGTTTGACTGACGAGCAACATAAAATTTACGATAAGATTATGGATGCAGTTGACGGGGATAAAGTTGGTGTGTTCTTTTTGTACGACTGCGGTGGTACGGACAAGACTTTAGTTGGAGGATGTTGTGTTCTGGATTGCGTGCTACATGAGATATAGTCATTCTAGTAGCATCAAGTTGAATTGCATCAGTCTTGCTACCTAGAGGTAGGACTGCTCATTTTAGGTTTGGTATTCTTATTAGGGGAAAGTGCAAACAAAAACCCTCCAAAAATAAACATAACAAAAAGAGACCCAAATCACCAATTGTATTCTCTTAAAATACCCTTCAACTTTAAATACTTTCATGACGAATATACCCTCATTTGGAAGGTTGGATCTGAAATAGTGGAGGTGGGCGGCAGTGTTGGGCGACACGGTGGTTGTTGGCAGTGCGGTGGGTGGTGGTCGGGCCGGTGATCTAGGCGGTGCAGTTGGGGCAATGGAGCTGGGCGGCACGGTCAGGCAATGGTGATGGGCGGTGGTCGGGGCTGTAGGAGGTGGGAAGTGGAGGAAAGAGATGAATAGTGAAGGGTCTTTAGTTTGAACAATTTTTGGGGAGGGTTTCTTATTGTTCTCCACCCTTATTATTAATTGTCACGAAGAATCAACATACAACAAGTTGAAGCCGAATTCTGATTTCACCGGCTTATTCAAGCAAACCAAGCTAATTATATGTGATGAGGCACCGATAACCGATAAACATTGCTTTGATGCACTTGATAGGGGTCTAAGAGATGTTATGAAACGACCAAACCTTTTGGTTACTTAGTAGTTAAATTTGATGGAGATTTCAAGCAGATTTTGCCAGTTGTTCCCGGTGGTAGCATATTTGATATTTTAAATGCCTCTATGTGCTCTTCGATACTATGGAATTCATGTGATGCTCTTCAACAGACAAATACATGCGATTGATGGTAAACTGTAAAATTCCCTTTCACTATCATATGAATTGTCCTTTATTTTCAATTAACACCTTTTTTCTATTCAGTCAGGATCATCAGCTGCTTAGGTTAGTGAAACTAAAGATTTTGCCGAGTGGATACTACAAGTCGATGATGGAGTTGCAGGAGAACCCAATGATGTCGAGGTAGACATCAAGTTACCTGATGACATACTCATTCGTGAAGTAAGAGATCATATCCCCAAAATTGTAGATTGCACACATCCTTCCCTTTTGGATCACTTAGTCAATCCAGCTCTCGATCCGAAATACTTCCATCATCGTGTTGTTCTTGAACCGATTAATGAAATGGTCAATGAGTTCAATGAATATGTCATGTCCAACATCCCTAGTGATTATGTGGAGTATTTGTGTGTTGATAGCATAAGCAAGACCGAGACAGTAGATGGGTGAACTGGAAGAATTATTCTCAGTAAAAGTCCCGAAAACTATTAATTGCTCGGACTTACCTAATCATAGAATAGTGTTTAAGCTTGAATGCATGATCATTCTTTTGAGAAATATTAATCAGGATTCTAAGTTGTGCAATGGAACAAGGCTTATAGTCATTAATATATGAAACAGATCATAGAAGCAAGAATGATATCTGAAATGATTGTTGGTCGAAAGGTTTGCCCAGGATGACTATGAGCCCATCTAATGAGACTAATTTCCCAGAAATTTTTATAGTAGACAATTTCCTATATATGGTTGCTTTGCAATGACGATAAGAAGTTAGGGCCAGTCCCTCTCTCATGTCAATCTCTACCTAAGTTCTCTGTATTCAGCCACAAACAAATTTATGTTGCTCTCTCGAAAGTTACCAATATGAAGGGAATAAAACTCTAAAAGTACTAATATGTGATAAAGAAGGTAAGACGTACGACACAACAACAAATGTGGTTTACAAAGAAGTTATCGATAAATTATGAGGTAAATCTATTTTATCATATACATTAGTTATGACACACACACACACACAAAATCTTTTATGTTTCTCAATTTATTATGTAACTAAGGGTATCCTCATACTTTCCCTGGTAGGATGGGATCCTGCCAATTTTTTTTCGATTTTACTCTTACAAAACTATTAATCTTATACTTCAACAATTTGTTATTCTTACAAACTTCGAATCCTCATTTTTTAGAGATTGGATTTTTTACCAACCTTCCACATGCTATATTCACAATAGTAATCATTCAACAAACTTAGTTCTATGAATTTAACACGTATAGGAATGTTATCCAATTTAAGGGTATGATAATTCTTATGAGATATATTGATCAAATTACCGAGTTGAAATATGAAACAAGTATCAATAGAAAGATTTTCGCTCTAGTTGTGATGGTGAACCCATTCGACAAGATGAAGTTCTCAATCAATGTTGATAGAAGATAGTCAATGATTTCATCAATTTTGCTATAAATATAAACAAAAGTCTTGGGTAATCTATTACTCAAGTCGGCCTCTACACCCTCACCTATATAACGTGATGAATTATGTGTTCTCTCTCTAGATTGCGAGGTGAAAGATATTATAATATATTTTCATGCGACGAAGATGTTAAAATACATGACACAACGTGTTGATTATTTTCAACATCTTATTATACGATATATTCATTTTTTATTTTAACTTTTATCTTCATGCCCCGTCGAGTATCGACGGGCCATTAACTAGTATCAAATTGAAACAATTATCAGTCACATAGTCGTATAGTATATCACACTCAACTCAACTTGTCAATAGTCTAAATTCGTTGCAAACAAATTCTTATGATAGAGATAGAGCAATAAAAATTGGACTCGTCATTTAATTTTGGCATTCTTTAGCAAAAAAAATGGACTTTTTGCAATTTTAGATTACCAAAATCTTACTTGATATAAACCGGACACTTTGCAATTTTAGAGGACCACAGATTCAATTCACCACGTTACTCTGAATGATTTTGTCTATGTTCTCTTCGTCTTAACTCTTAACATAATGCATGCTATAAATTATCTGACTTGAATATGTTTGTAGTATAAAAAATAAATACAGACACAAATAAGAACTGAATTGAAATTAATGAGTTTTTAGATGAAGTTAATTGGTATACTAAAATCGGATCCACATTACTTCACATGACAAGAACTATAATTTGGAACATGGAACTGACTATGAATCTGAGAACGACTTACCGAAATAATAGAAGAATGAATGCATTAAACCTAGAACTAATCAAAAGCATATTTGTACTTGCATTGTTGTAGAAACCAGATTCAATTTCAACTTGCATAACCACATCCAAGATGTATAGCGCAAATACGGCCCAAGTAGAGACAGGTATGGGCCTAAAAAGAAAAACAAAAAAATTGATGCCAAGTGACCAAGTCCAGTTTGGCACCTCAATTCTATGAAAGGATAAGTTCTTCATTTCAATAAAATGCCCAAGTCCACATATATTGGTTGACATATACTGGTCCAATTGTATACTGTTTGGGATAGAGTTCCAATTGAATTGCCTCGACTCGAATTTGGTTATTCGTATAAAAAAATTCAATTCCATTTTAGACGATTTTAACTTAAATTCTATCCCAAAAACATGCTCTTAACAACAATAACACTGGTAAATGCATCTTTCTATCCATGTTGTCACAGCCCATTTCACTAGTGCGGCCCAAGCTCGAAAGACAAGTCCATGGAGGAATTATCTAGAAGACTCATGAGTCATGGAGATGTAAATTCTCTATAATCTTCTTGTACATTGTAGAGACTTAGAAACTTGAAGAATGTAATTAGTAGATAGATCTAGAAGTAGAATACTCTATATAGTTCTCCACTCTTCCTTAAAGGAGTTGGAATCATGTATAAATAGGCCTTTGGCCTCACCATTTTGATCAATCAAGCAATCAAGCATTTCTTGCAAACTTCCAAGCTCTTTACTACACTCTTCATACACACACTTTCCGTACTCTGATAGAAGTCTTTCTAGCTAGTCTCGAGGCGAACTAGTCTAGTGTCGCGCGGGTCGAATCTTTCACACACTTTAGAGTTTTATCCCGTGACAAGTGGTATCAGAGCCAGGTTGTTGGTTCTGATTTACAAGTGTTCGAGGTAGTTCGTGGGAAGTTAGTGCAAGAAGGAGGGAATGCCGTCCGGTTCCAATGTGAGTGATGCTCCAATAAAGGCTAAGTCCATGGAGACTTGGGTGACCTGGGTTGAGGGGGCCGTGGACGGTCATAGCAAGGTTCTGGAGGAACTTGCGGAGCGGGTTAAGGCGTTGGAGGACAACTATGAGGAGTTGGAGGGTAATATGTTGACCACTATCAATGCTCATAATGCCGACATCCATGCCATGTTCGAGACGTTCAAGGTGGAGATTGAGGCGGCATTAGAGACCATCAAGGGGAAGATGGTCATACTTGAAATGGCTACTGAAAATGTGGGGGGACATGGAGGGGGTGCAGCACCTTCTCGGTTAGATGTTCCAAGGCCTAACCCATTCAAGGGATCAAGGAATGTTTGGGATATTGATGACTTCCTATGGAGCTTCGTGCAATATATATTTGACTCGTGCCTCCTCCATCATAGTAGAGACGTGTCAACAAAGTAGTATGGATCGGTCTACAACTTGGAGGATTGAAACATGGGATGATTTCAAGACCGAGTTCAAGCACCAATTGTACCCGCAAAATGTAGAGTTCAAGGCAAGGGTGAGGCTGAAGCAACTCACGCATAGCAAATCTATCAAGGAGTATGTCAAGGAGTTCCAAGAGATCATGCTCGAGTTGCCTAGTCTCACGGATTCGGAGGCGCTATTCACATTCATTGATGGGCTTAAGCCATGGGCAAAACTTGAGATCAAAAGGGCGAATGCACAAAATGTATTGGAAGCGATTGACTTGGCGGAATGCTTGATCGAGTTGAAGCCATTGAGTGACAAGCCCATGTTCCGTAAGGAGGACAAGGGAAAAGGTGGAAGAGACCGCCCATCTAAGTCAGGGAAGATGCTGACCACTTTCGGAAAGCCTACGGAGGACACGGGTAAGTCCAAAGCTTGTCACATTTGCGGTTCAACTAATCATTTAAAATATAATTGTCCTATGAGGGGGAAGAAGGTTGTTGCAGTGCAAGGATCGGATGAGTCCAAAAGGGGAATGTGACGATCCTCAAATGAGATCCTTACAACTACTCAACGCCCTCAAGGCAAATATCGAGCCAATCAAGGGTCCAAGATGTTCGTGGATGCCTTATTTGGGGACAAGAAAGTGAAGACGCTTGTTCATTGGGGGGGGGGGGGGGGAAAACAAAAAATACCGGCGGTAGAAAGTGCGAGGGCTTTGAAGTTGCCCGTATCACCAAGTCAAAGTTTGATGAAGGCAGTGAATTCCTCACCCAACAATGTTTGCGGGAGAGCCAATCGAGTTGGGTTACGCATTGGAGATTGGCAAGGGGAAGTATCATTCATCGTAGTGCCCTTGGATGACTATGAAGCAGTTTTGGGACTACGATGGTTTGATCAAGTAATGGCCTTAGTTTCTCCTTTTTTCGATTCACTAATCCTTTTGGATAATGAGAGAGGACTAGGGTCATTTCGGCTAGGAGGGAAGAAAGGGGCGCAAGAGCACTCTCGACCATGCAACCCAATCGGGGACTCAAAAGCGGGGAAGGGATATTTGTGGCATTTGTCCTACCCGATGGCGAGGAGGAGCCCAAGGGGAAAGGCATAATCCCGAAGGAGATCCATGCGGTGTTGGAAGAATTCAAGGATATTATGTCTAATGAACTCCCAAAGAGGTTGCCACCAAGGTGAGACGTAGACCACAAAATCGAGTTGTTGACCGAGACGATGCCACCATCCCGCACACCCTATAGGATGGCTCTGCCAGAGTTGAAGGAATTGCAAAGGCAATTGAAGGAGTTGTTGGATGCAGGGATGATCCAACCATTCAAGCCCCCTTCTGGTGCGCCGGTATTGTTCCAAAAGAAGCAGGTGGGATTGCTAAGGATGTGTGTGGACTTCCGAGCGCTTAACAAGTTTACGGTGCATAACAAGTATCCAATCCCGCTCATTGGGGAATTGTTCGATCAACTTGGAGGAGCAAAGTGGTTCAGGAAGATAGACTTATGGTCAGGGTATTGGCAAGTCTGGATTGCATAGGGAGACGAGCCAAAGACCGCTATGGTCACAAGGTATGGATCTTACGAGTTCCTTGTTATGCCTTTTGGTTTAACATACGCCCCAGCTACGTTTTGCACTTTGATGAACAAGGTTTTCCATCCATACCTGGACAAGTTTGTGGTAGTCTATCTTGATGATATTGTGGTGTACTCACCCACATTAGGAGACCATGTGGAGCACCTTCGCTTGGTGTCTTAGGCATTGCGGGAGAACGAGTTGTATGCTAAGTTGGAGAAGTGTTCATTCGCCCAACATGAAGTATCCTTCCTTGGCCATCACATAAAGGAGGTGCAACTTATGACGGATAAGGCCAAGGTAAAGGCCATTCAAGATTTGGAAGTACCGAAAAATGTTTCCAAATTGCGGTCATTCTTGGAGTTGATCAACTATTATCGGAAGTTCATCAAAGGGTACTCCAAGATTGTCGCGCCATTGATGGACCTCTTGAAGAAGAACCATACATGGGCATGGGACGAGACGTGCCAAGAGGCCTTTGAGCGACTCAAGGCTGCAGTTACGGAGAAGTCAGTTCTTGTCCTACCCGATCATACTAAGGAGTATGAGGTCCAAACAGATGCATCAGACTTTACTAAGGAGTATGAGGTCCAAACAGATGCATCAGACTTTGAATGAAGGGCACCCGATCGCCTAAAAGAGCCGCAAGCTTAATGACAAGGAGAGGCAATACACGGTGCATGAGAAGGAGATGACCACGTTCGTGCATTGTCTCCGCACTTGAGGGCACTACCTTCTCGGGGTAAGTTTGTGGTCCGAACCGATAATGTTGTCACAAGTTACTTCCAGACTCAGAATAAGCTCACGCTAAAGCAAGCACGATGGCAAGAATTCTTGGCGGAGTTCGACTACACATTAGAGTATAAGCCGGGGGTTACAAATTGTATAGTCGATGCTCTGAGTCGCAAGGTGGAGCTTTATGCCATAAGCCAACCCGAGACTAATCTCAAGGAGCGCATTCGAGAAGGGTTGGATAAGGATCATGTGGCGCAAAACTTAAGGGAGTTGGTACGTGAAGGCAAGACGCGGAGATTTTGGATCCGGGATGAGTTGTTGTTCACCAAGGGGGATCGCTTATTTGTGCCCAAGTGGGGGAGTCTAAGGAGGGACATTATGAAGGAATGTCATGACTTGCAATGGGCAAGACATCGGGGATACATCGCACCATGGCCTTGTTGGAAGACTCGTATTATTGGCCAAGGATGAGGGACGGTGTCGAGGCGTATGTCCGCACTTGTTTGGTATGCCAACAAGACAAGGTGGAACAACAACATCCGGGCAAATTACTCCAACCATTTCTGGTGCCCGAGCATCCATTTGAGAGCATCTCAATGGATTTCATCACTTGTTTGCCAAAGTCAGAGTGGTATGGAACCATCTTTGTGGTCGTGGATATATTTTCGAAGTATGGTACCTTCATCCTTGCACCATCCGACATTACATCCTTGGACACGGCCAAGTTGTTCTTGAAGCATGTCGTCAAGCATTGGGGAGCGCCTAAGACGATCGTGAGCGACCGGGATCCAAGATTCACCAGTAAGTTCTGGTCCAAATTGTTCAAGTTATTGGATTCTAACTTGGCTTTCTCAACCAGTTTTCATCCCCAGACTTTTGGACAAAATGAGCGGGTCAATGCACTAGTGGAGTTGTATCTTCGCCACTATGTGAGTGCCAATCAGAAGGATTGAGCCAAGCTTTTGGATACCGCTCAGTTTTTATATAACTTGTAGAGGAGTGAATCGATGGGAAGGAGTCCTTTCGAGTTAGCAACCAGAAGGCAACCAATGACTCCTCACAACGTAGCGACGGGTTACTCGGGACATAGCCCTTCGGCGTACACTTTCGCCAAATCTCTACAAGAAGAGGTCGATCTTGTAACGGCATCTTTGGACAAGGCAGCCAAGAAGATGAAGAAGTGAGCAGATCTTAAGAGGCGTGCCGTGAAGTTCAAAGTAAGGGACAGAGTAATGGCAAGTTACTTCCCCAACAATTCAAGTCACTACGGTCCGTGCATGCATAAGGGGCTAATCCGGAGGTATGAGGGGCAGTTTCCAATCGAGGGACGAGTGGGAAACGTCTCTTATCACTTGGAGTTACCACCAAAACTCAAGATTCATTCGGTCTTCCATGTGAGCCAACTCAAACATTATCACGAAGACAAGGAGAATCCGGATAGGGGGAATCGAGTCGACAACCCACAACCGTGGTCACTTCCTCTGACAAGGATGTGGAAGAAATCATCTCCCATCGAGAAATACGAAGAAGAGGGGTTCCACCTTACACGGAGTACTTCGTTCGATGGAAAGGATTGCCCGATGCCGAGAGTAGTTGGGAACATGAGGATCATTTGTGGTAATTCGAGCACATGATCAATGAGCACTGTGCCAAGGTCGAGCCGAGAACGACATCGACTTAGGTGGGGGAGAATGTCACGGCCCATTTCACTAGTGCGGCCCAAGCCCAAAAGACAAGTCCATGGAGGAATTATCTAGAAGACTCATGAGCCATGGAGATGTAAATTCTCTAGAATCTTCTTGTACATTGTAGAGACTTAGAAACTTGGAGAATGTAATTAGTAGATAGATCTAGAAGTAGAATACTCTAGAAGCTATCCTATCTTCTCCACTCTTCATTAAAGGAGGTGGAATCATGTATAAATAGGCATTTGACTTCACTATTCTGATCATTCAAGCAATCAAACATTTCTTCCAAACTTCCAAGCTCTTTACTACACTTTTCATACACACATTTTTCGCACTCCGATAAAAGGCTTTCTAGCTAGTCTTGAGGCGAACTAGTCTAGTGCCACACTGGTCGAGTCTTTCGCACACTTTAAAATTTTATCCCGTGACAATGTGCTCTTAACAATTTAACTTGATTCCACTGCTGTAAAAGTCTTTTCATCATCACTTTATGAACAAAGTTTGCATTCTCATTTTTTAATTCACATATAATTTCTCTAAGCTTAAACTATAGAGATTAAATAGTAACGGACAATTTATGACGGAAAGAGGAAAAAACATCGTCTTCGTCTATATAAATGCCTTGTGAAAGGGCAAATATACACAAAATGTTAGGATTTATTTGCAAATTAGAGGTAAAGCAGGGGTGCAGTAGCAATTAATCTTGCACATGCCTCCTAAAAGGCTAAATTGCCCCAATTCCAGATACCTCGTCAAAATGCCCTTCATTTCCATTTCGAGCATATAATCTGGACCGTTTCTTCCCCATTTCGCAACTCCAAATGTAAGTTCCACTCGTTTGAATCATCTCTGTTTATGCTATTTTACTGGGAACTGAATTATTTATCTGCTGTCAATTGTTCAATTTCTGTTAATAATCTAGCTAATTTGTTAATTTTCCAGCTATGCATGTAGTCCTTGTTTAAATTAGGTCACACGAGCTATCGGTGATTTGAAGCATGCTTTCTAATTAATTGTTATCTTAAGCTGAATTTTATACTAACTAGTGATGTAGACGAGTTTTTGCTTATATCCTGTTGGTATATGAGCAGTGAGCTGTTCTACTTCTATATATTTGATAATATGATTTATAAGTTTCTCTGTGTTGCCCCTGTCATTTTTTTTCAGTGATCAAGGGGGTATTTTGCCTTCTCTGCTAGTAGGATGTCGAAGGATGAAAGGTAAATTCGAGATTTTCTGTATTGATAAGAGTTTGAAACGTTGGGATTTTGGGTACAGAGTTTATACATTGTCATGGTCATGTTTCTAGGTCTTCTTCACCACCAAATTCCCCTGGGCCGCGCAGAGAACGAAAGTCACTGTCCCCATCTATATCACGTCGAAGCCGATCAAGGTACATCATCTGCTCTAGTTTGAACTCGAAGTGTTTCCAAATGTTAGGTGAACATGCTGAGGATCATTTCATGTTTCATTGATTGCCTTCGGAGCTTTCATGTACAAATCCTGCATTCCTGCTATACTAAATAATTTTTTTTTAAATGTGAGTTTAAAGAATCATTTAGTACTGAAAGATCTATTTGATGGAGTAGCTCAAGAGTTATTTCATCTTTATCTGAACAATATTTTTCTCAGGAGTCGTGATTCAGCTGATGCTTATAATCCTGGAAATAATCTCTATGTGACGGGGCTATCTGCAAGAGTTACTCAAAGGGACCTAGAGAAGTGTTTTAGCAAGGAAGGAAAGGTATTTCGTTTTTTATAGTATTTCACAACCACAGTTAATGCTCCTAGCAGCCCGCTGTTAGAGTCTATGAGTCTAGACTCTAGAGTCACCTATGATAATCCTGTTTGAGACAGAGTGCAAAGTATTGTTGTCCCGTTTATCTATTAAGACCAGTGATCAGACCATGCCCATAAACAAATTAGAGAATCTATGTTGTGATAGTTTTAAAATCAAATCAAAACAGTCAAGAGAATGTTATTTCTTAGTCCATCTACAATCTTACCCTTCCTGGCACATCACCAACACTACTCACAACCTGAACACACAAAACTGCTGGTGCGGTTGTTTGGAATCCTTTGAAACACACGTACATTTTCATATTCGCAGTTTTCCTTGAACTTCATCATTAATTTCATATTAATATTTATATTCTTACACTTTAGGTACAATCAAAATCACTATAATACTCAATGAATAAACAAAATTACAATATTGTGGACACAATGCAATAGACTCGATGAGAAAGAAAGTTTTAAATATTAAAATCAAAACAATCATTAAAATGCAATGTAATTGCAAAACTTTTGTTAAAGACTGTAGATCCGAGAGATGGTATTAACATTTCATGTTTACGTACATACATAACATGTTTAGTTTCAAAGTCCAAACATTGTGTATTCCATGTACTTTGTTCCCTTGCATTAACAACATCACTAGTCATGTGATGTTTGTAGCTAAGCATGTGAGGTTTGTAGTTAAACATGTGACGTTGATTCCGTTTCTCGTACATATGGTCTCTCACAAAATTTGCTCATAAAAAACTATAGAAAAAAATTTAGTTATTGTTAATATAAATAAATAAATGTGAAATGAAAATGAAGTGAGCTTCATGGGGTTCCAACTACTTGAGCAATTATTGTGTGTTCGGGTTGTAACATGTTATTAGTGAAATGTCGATGTTGCAGTGACCGTGGGTTTTAGATGGTTTCATCCTCTGATTTTGTTGTAGAACATCACATGGTAATAACATGGATCAAATCTGATATTATTTATGTTTGATGCTTAGTTCAACATGAAATTGACATTTAGGACTGTGAAGATTCTACAGAACATTGCTGCAATGAAAAATGGCGTTATCACTCTTATATCCGTATATGTACCTGATGGCAGGTTGTTGACTGCCAATTGGTCATGGATCCTCATAGCAAAGAATCTCGTGGGTTTGGTTTTGTGACAATGGATACAAATGAGGGTGCTGAACGTTGCATTAAATACCTGAATCGCTCTGTGCTGGAAGGGCGTTTAATCACTGTAGAGAAGGTTGTGCTTCTTCATTTTTGTTGTTAGATGGTTGAAGCATGCTCTTTTATGCTGTTAATGTTCAGAGTATTGCCTGATAAATTTTGTAGCAGGTCTGATTTGTGTATCTCCATCGAATACAAACACTAAGCCCAATAAACAGTTGCTCTCACATCATGTGCTGTGGACCGACATTTCAAACTCCTCGAACCAACTCAACCTTTTGGCAGTTGATTCACATTCTCTTAATTACGTGTCATTGCATTCTTTCAGCTTCATTGTTTTTCATCGTCTTTTACCTATCGCGTAACCTGTTGAAGGTGTGTATCTGACTCCTTTAAGATGATGTGATTTCCACATACAACTGCTTTTTCATTTAGCAAAACGTTTGTCAGGCCCTCTGGCTAGTTCTCGTTTCACATATAGCTAAGTGAGATTTCAATGAGTTGTAGATTATTAGGAAATATAAATGTGCAGCATAGTTAGTTACTCATAATGAAAAGATAACTTAGTGCTATCCTGTATACTAACTTGACAATATACTAGCAGGTATCTGACAATTGACATATTCTGTTACTAGCATCTCTTTCAAGAATCGTAATCCATAAGAAATGACATCATCTTATTTAGTTTATCAAAATGCATTGTTTTGCTTCGCTTCTGTATTATCTCTATGCGTATAATCAAAATTGCACTACATAGCAGAACATGTTAGCCTAGCATCACTTGTTGGCCCTACTGACATGTATGATTTCAAGATCAAGATTGTCTTACGTCCATAATTTAATAATGCTTCAAAACAGGGGCACACCCAGTTAATACAGTTTCTTCATAACTGATATCAAGTTTAACCGTGTTGATGTAGGCTAAAAGAAGACGCGGTAGAACACCAACTCCGGGGAGATATCAGGGTCAAGCAGACAAACGAGGTGCTTCGATACTACAGTTTCCTTTATACTGTAGCTTTTATTTGCTTAAAATTTTATACTTATGTTCCTTGTGAAGATTCCTCATTGCGGAAAATTAGATTTTAAACGGAGAAAGAACTCAAATAACCAACAATAATCTTCAACTCGAATTGTTCATTACTGGAGCTAGACCACCCAGGGAGGGTGCTTAAGCTCAGAAATTGCATGATCTGATATACTGAATACATCACTTTTGCAAACAGATGACATGTTGATAAAGAAGCACCAAGGAAAATTTGTTCAAATGCATCTTTAGTTCAAGTCTGTGAACTTTCAATGAATCAAGATTCAGGAGTGTCATTCCATTCCATGCCTGACACAGTTAACAGTCCTTTTGCAACTCCCCGTTGCTCTTTAATAATCTTTTTATACATATACCCGTGCAGGTAATGGTCGGGACACGAGAAGACCACGGGATTACTCACCGCGGAGGAATTATGATAGAGGCTCAGATCGTATGGATCACAGGGGCCGGTCACGATCACCATATAGCAGGAGGTCACGCGATCAAACCTCTCATCGACACAGGGATCGTTCTTAGTTTACTAATGTTTGAACTTGAACACCGTGAGCAGATTCTCTACTTAACTACCTGTAACCGTGAGTTAATCTCGTTAGATCAGGTGTGAACTACAGAAATTTCTAAGATCAAAGAAATGAAGATCCTCGTACGTATTGTTGCTGATTTCTAGCCTGCTGAAACTTGTTTTGTTTGTAATGTGAATTGAGAGGAGAGGAGTAATATTAATACGGTGGGGTGGAGGGTAGTAGATAATGACCCACAGAAGCCATGTGCTAATGGGACCCATGCTGCCATATCTGTGTAATAGCGGTTTATCTAAGAATTGATTTGTTTTTAGTCGTTTACATATTATTTTGATTATCAATTTTTCGTTTCTTTCTTTCCTGAATGTGCGGTCCAGCTGCAGCTGGAAAAGAGCGGACTCCAAGCGGAAATTTAAATTCTGACTAATGAAATTTCTGAATTTCACGTCACCGTCAAAATTAGTTCTTTCCCTCGTAATGGTGGTACTTTGGCAGTAGGACACTGTACTAGTTCACTAATGATGTTTGATCAAATTAGCCTGAATTAATTGATGGTGTGTGATCAGATAAGGCTTTATCAATTGATGATGTTTGAGCGAATTAGCTTTTGTAATTTTAGGTTTGACTTGGTTTTCTCAAACAAAGAACACGCTCTATGTGATGCTGAATCTTTTTCGGTGTACTCCTAATCTCATCGAGTATTTTTATTAATTATTTATTACTTCCGGTTTCATATTTTATGAACCAATCATTTACAGTTTTAACTATAAATTTATCTAAATCGTAAATATAAACTACTCTATTTGATTAAAAAGTACTATGAAACATTAGTTCCTAATGTATCATAACATAATTTAATAATTATATATTTACATTTATCGTTTAAAATTAATTCGTAGTTGAAATTGAAAAGTGTTAATTGAAAACAATCAATATTAATAATATGAAATGGAGCGGAGGAAGTAATATATTTTAGAGTAAGTATACTATAAAGAAAGATTTTTTTATATATTAGAAAAGTTTGGATTGCATGTGAAAATCGGTCAATATGGACCAGATGTGCGGTTTTTGGGTAATCAGACCGATCGGTTTGTCTATATAAGGACCAAAAAAAGCTGAAAATACAAAAAACACAAAAACATTATACTATGTGTTTCTCTCTCAAATTCTCCGTTCAATCGCGTTTCTACTCTCAGAGTTGCCGCATATTGTAATTTTCCACCTCGTTTCCACTCGATTTCAGCATAGTAGCTTCCATGGAGATGAATCGGGTAAAATCACTACGTTTTTGTATGCTTTTGTGCGCGTTTTGTGTGTGTTTCATAATTTGAAACTTAATTTTCATGATTTGTTGTATAAAACTTCTAGATCTAATTGCTCAAATATTCAAAACTTTAAATCCATAACAAAGAAGAAGCTAGCTCGTCAGATCTAAAAATCATTCCCAAAAATCTGTTCAGATCTAAAAAATATATCATATCTGAACAGCAAATTCGTAATCACGTTTATGTGTTAACAACCATTGTTATGATTTTGTGTTGCATTTTCCACTTTATTACAGTTTTAAGATGTATTATTATATCTTTACGAGTCACTGTTATTTTAAGCGTCAATGTTATTGTATCCAACTTGTGTGTGTTTCGTTATTTTCGATTCATTTTTCATGATTCGTTGTTTAAATTTTCAGATCCAGTTACTATAATCTTCAAATCCACAAATCCAGAACGATGAAAAGGCTAGCTCGTCAAATCTGGAAATTATTATTAAGAATATGTTCAGGTATGAAAAATAAATATATAAGACTTGAACAACAAATTCGTATGTACCTTATTGTTATAACAATTATTGTTATAGGTTTTAGCTTGTTCAACATGATTCTGCTTTGATATAGTTTTAAGATGAATTGTTATATATTTCAGAGTTAATGTTATTGTTTTAAGCATCAATATCGATGTGTTTAATTTGGGTTGTATGTTTATGCTAATTATAGTTTCAAGAGGCATCGGTGTTGTTTTAAGTGACACTGTTATGGTATTATAAGAGCCAATTTGATGTTTTTTTACTTATGTTGCAAGTTATTGTCTTGTTATAATTTTAAGAGTCACTGATATAGTTTTAAGAGACATTGTTATTTTTGTAATTAAGTATCAATGTTAAGCTTTGTGTAGTGTTAATTTGCTTTATTTATGATTTTAAGTTGTGTTGCATTTTTTTTGTTATACTTTGAAGAGGTTGTTATAGTCTAAAAAAATATTGTTATTGTTTTAAACATCAATTTTATAGTTCTTAGCTTATGTTGCATGCTTCTGCTCTGTTACATTTATAAGAGAAATTATTATTATTATAAGAGACATAGTTATAATTTAAGTAATAATGTTATTGGTTTTAACTTGTGTTGCATGTTCGAGCTTTGTTAAAATCTTAATAGGCAGGGTTATAGTTTTAATATTCATTGTTATTGTTTTACGCATCAATGTTACTAATTTTTACTTTTTGTTGCTTGTTTCTACTTTGTTATTGTTTTAATTACAAATGCAATGGTTTTAATAAGAGTCATTATGATTTAAACCCATTTATTGAATGTTTTGAGCAGCAACTGATGATATTATTGTGTTTGATGATATGTCTCTCAAATGCGTCACTGCAGTATTTGAAATAAAAAAAGGCAGGAAGTCGAAGTTCACCAATCCAGTTTGCATTTGCAAAAAAAAAAAGAAAAAGAGATCGAATGAATATTATATTTATATATTTTAATTTTGTTCCTTATAAGAGTAGATGTATTAAACTCTTAGATGACTGAATGTTTAATAGTGTAATAATTGAATGTTGCAAGTGGCTTATATTCAGCTTGTTCATTGATGTTTAATGACATACGTGTTTTTTCAGACTTGTTTAGTGGTGGTTTAATTTTGTTAGTGTGTCAATTAGAACTATAACAAACAATCTTAAAAGTATCATGTAGCCTCTTAAAAGCATCACACAATCTCCTAAAACATAAAAAAAGAGGTTAAAATCATAGTTAAAATATACAATACCGACACACTAAAACCATCACATTATTTCTTAAAACATTTACAAACTACATTAAAACTATAATTGTAACTTTCAATGCGAACAACTTAAAATTATAATATAATATATTAAAAATATAATTAAAAAATTATATCTCAACGGGTTTTAAAAAACTCGACCGATCGGACCGTTAAAATTTAAAATCGAAAACAACTAAAAATAGCTTAATTTTCTTATCTTTTACAAAAATTTTACATTTTTCAAAACTTTACCTATACTTTATCCTATTTTATCATCTTTGTATTAAATGCTCCTTCAAACCAAACCAAACCAATATTATATTATCATTACAGTACTTTCAAAGTCAATTAACATTTGAAGTGAAACATCATATGATAAAATTAATTTGAGACATCCTCTAGTATTATTTTACAATAATTATATTATGCCTAATTTTGTCGAAAAGTTATTCCCTTCCCGAGATAAGTAATTGATAATTCATAAAATAATATCTTAAGAAGTTAATATGAACCGGAGATGAGTAGTAGGTTTTTAAAATAACAATGGAATATTGAGATTGTATTTACTTTACTTTAATGGCGGTAGGTTTTTAAAACACTCAGTCATTTAAAAGTTTTAAAACATATATTCTTATTGAATCAAATTACAATAATTATGCATTCGGTATTTTCTATGCAAATACAAATTGAGATGTTAAAATAGTACCTTTTTTCGATTAAGTAATTGCTCAGCGGTCGCGATCAACCGTGGGCGGTTGTGTGAGTTCGATTTGCCCAGCAACGGGATTGAGTTATGTTTTTTTGATTGGGCCCTTATGGGGCCACCACCTTTTTTTAATTTGTTTGATTATTGAAGCCAAATTCCTAGAAAATGTAATATTTTTCTATAAAATAGAAAAGTCAAGGTTTTTCTGATTTTTTGTAATTTTAACGGTTAGACCGGCCTGGTTTTTAAAAACCCGTCAAGACACATTTTTATTATGGTTTTAATAGATGATGTTATGGTTTCATTGAAAGTTCTAGTTACTGTTTTAACGTTATTTATTAATGTTTTAAGAGATAATGTGATGGTTTTAATGCGTCTGAATTGTATGTTTCAACCAGGATTTTAACTTGTTAATTTTTTAAGATATGTGTGATTGTTTTGAGGTGTTACATTATAGTTTTTAAGACGATTTGTATAGTTTTAATTGACAATATAATATCAATAAATTAATATTTAACAAGTCTAAAATTTTCAGAAATATCATTAAAACGTTAATAAATAAACTCAAAACAATCAGTCATCCAAAAGTTTTAAAACATCTATTTCCATCGGAAAAAATTACAATAATGCACTCGGTATTTTCTATGCAAATACAAACTGAGTTGTTAAAACAGTCTTTTTTTCGATTAAACTTTTTGGTGCCTTCATGCCTATTGTTGTTTGTTGTTGCTTCAATATTATGGCACCTTTGTGATTGATACCTATCACCAAACTGGATGTCAATTATTAATTAAGTTAAAAACTATATCAATTCTCATTAAAACTATCATATTAGTGTTTAAAAAAAACATACATAACATACTAAAATTATAACAATGATGCTTAAAACCATATAAATTCATTTTAAAACTATAACAAATCAAAAATATACAACACTAATACCATATTAGCGTATTTTAAGAACAATAGCTCTTAAAACCATAAGGAAGCATTTACAAACAATCTAACCATAAATATTTTACTATAAGATAAAAAAAATTAATATGAATGCATAAAACTACAACGATAGGTCTTAAACTATAATATATATGTTAAAAGTGATAACATACATAAATATTTATCACGTAAGCTTAAAACTATAATAATGCATCTTAAACTTATAATAAAATATAAAACATGTGATAAGCTAAAAGATCGGCTAAAAGTATAAGAATGTCTTACTAAACTATTACGTAAACTTTGTAAAAGTATAATTATAAATTATAACAGGATCTGATCGTAACGATATTGACTTAAACAATATTTATAAGTATTAAAACTATAATATAAATAATCAACACACTAAAAGCATAACATGATGCTTGAAATCAACAAAATCACATAAATCAACAAAGACGACAATAAACATCAAAACCACATCAAATAAACATAATAGATAACAAACACCAAAATCTCTCAACAAAATTACCATAAACTAGCATATAATCCTCCAACTAACAGTAAATGTACATGGATACCCTTTTTACAAAGTACAATTATTATACTTCTATAAGAATGTAAGGAGTATTCACGCCCTCCATCCTCTCTTTATCAGTTCATTTTGTATTGTAAATGCTTTGGTCAAGACGCTTTCGAGGAATCCTTATGTTCACACTTCCCCTAATTAAATCTCTGTTCATTTTTCAGTCAGGCTAGAAAGTTATAGCAATAGTAACTAGGAGGGGCAGAGGGCTTATCTCCGTACACAAATTCGCATTTTGTCGCCTTCATCTCTGATCGTGCACAGTTGGAACTGTGGTGGTGAGTGAGGAAGAAGAGTGAAGTGGTGAAGTGTTTCGATTTTCTGATGTGAATTTTTGATCTGAGTGATGGCAGAGAGAAAGAGAAAAAATGCAGTTACACCTTTTGCTATGTGTATTTTTTTTTTATTCCAGGGTTTAGCGTGATGTTTTAGGTTATATATAGAGAGCCGGTCCAGTTAATTAGCCGGACGGTTAGACCAAACAACGTGTTTGGTTAATCTCCTAGTTTTTGGCATGATCCCGATTTTCTTATTGTATAAGAAAGTCTTCCCTTATAGTATACTGTTTAAAAAATATAAAAATTATACCGTCGTTTATATTTTTTTTAGATCTACAAATTAAACGAGACCAGTGAAGATATATTTTCTTATACCTTAAACTTCACCATTTGTTCGTATACATTTGTATTTTGTATTATGAAACTATTCTACTCGTATTTTTAATAAAAATATTTATTTTGCTCCAAATTTTTAATATTCGCATTATTATAACTATAAAAAAAATTTAAAAATAAAAAATCGCCATGATCGCTCCACGGTCGGTCGTCACAATGCGAAAATTGATCGCGAAATGCGGTTGTGGAGCAACCATCGCCCACGACCAATTCTCGATCGATACCACAGTGGACGGTCTTAGCTAGGGGTGGGGGTCGTCACAGTGCGAAAATTGGTCGCGAAATGCAATTGCGGAGCAACCATCGCCCACGACCAATTCTCGACCGATACCACAGTGGATGGTCTTAGCTAGGGGTGCGGGTCGTCACAATGCGAAAATTGGTCGCGAAATTGGTCGTCATATATATATAATTTTATTTTAAATTGCAAATCTCAATTAGAATGTAAAATCAATCTCAATTCCGTTCCAAAATAAAATATGTAAATTCAAAATTTATCTCAAACAAGAATAAGATTTTTAGGATCGAGATTATTCAGAATAAAATTAATTGAAATCGAAATTTTTTCGATATCCTATCTCAGGCGCCCACCTCTAATCTTAACTGAAAGAAAACTTAGGACCTCATAATATGAAACCTGGAGTAAGAGAAGTGTCCCTTCCTTCCCTAATTAATTTAACCAAGTAGGTAACATTATTGGTTGACGAACTTTATCTTTGGTTAGTAGTAGTACTTGTATTTTACCACATTTACGGTGCAGAAAAGTCCAATTGAGATGAAATGAAAAAGGGAAACAGTGGAGAGGATGAAGTTGGTTATGCATGGACAAGTAAATCAAGGACCATAGCGCTCTCTGTGGTGTACTAGGACACGTGTACCTGCTCTCTCCTCCGTCCTTTTGCTTTTTCTCATTATTTTGGCTCCTCTTCGGCTCGGCGTGGATTATCTACTATACTTCCTCATGTCCCCACTCCAATGTATAATGTTTTCACGTATTTGCCTTTAATCAACTATGTCACGAACCCATACCAACCTCGCTCTATTAAATACTTTTACTTTTTAATTTTAATCGTTCAATTTGAAAAAAAATCATTTTATTTTTTATAAGAACTCACTATAGTATAAATTTAATTCTTTATAAAATATTATATTTTTACAACTCAATTACAATTAAATTAGTATTCATTAGTTAAAATAAGTTAAACCCTGATAAATTTTTACTCTTAGCTTAATAGTCACTTAGCAATCAGGTAGGCTAACAATTGTTATAATAAACATAGTCTAATTCGGACGGAGGGTGAGAATTAATATTGACTAGAGATTGGGTATGTCGGAGATGAAGTGGACAACTGCTCAAAGTTTGGGGACCATAACGGAATTGAGTATTCTTCTTACTTCTTAGGTGTTGTTTCTGTTTCACATTCAAAGTCCATGCCTGCATACTACGGTCCGTTGCATGCTAGTAAGTTTTTCGTATAATCAATTAGACAATTACCATTACTTACTGCAAATATTTACTGATCTTCGTAAACTTCCGATTGTTAAAAACACCTTTTTGCACTACAACGTATATTAAGAAATATCATACATTTTATTAAAAGCATCGGTAATGTACATCTACATAAAAAATGGTATAAACTTTCAACCGAAAATTACTGACGAACCCCCTCCTAGATGTTTATGTTGCAAATTCATCCCCGCTATTTCAACTGTTACAAATGATTCTAAATTTTGAACTGAAACCAAAATTTAATTACAAGCACACCCAAAAGTCAACACCGGAGATGAGGTGTGATCGGACCTTGGCCGGAGACACACTCCTCTTGCTGACATGGCAAGCCACATCATTTTTTTGCCAAAACAAACTAATTTGGTTTGAGTTTATTTATAATTGTTAACTAATATGGTTTGGGTGTATTTGTAATTGTTTTGTGGATTGTTTTGAATAATGATTGACTTGAGTTTGACATACACGCGCGAGATTGTTTGTAATTGATCAAATTGTATCTGGGTGTATTTGTAATTGATTTGAATATTATTTGGCCAAAAAGTAGCCGTTAGTAGCCGTTACTTGCAGGTATTTTATGTACAAATATGGCCTATTTCATCTTCTTCAGGCAATCTTCTTGATCTATCTCTCTTATTTCTTCCTCAACAAACTCACTTATAACAAACAATGCAACAAATTCGAATGATAGGAGGTTCAACGTTTGCATGACTTTGAATTGTTATAGGAATTGTACGAGGGGTAACTTTCAATAGTACGAGAAACAATGAACGATTGTACTAACGTTGTGAAATTAATTTAATCGAGACCCTAGATAAATGAATGAAAATATAATATTTTTCATAGAAGCAATTAACCAAAATAATTCGAGATAAGTATTCAAGATATATTTTAAATCAACATTACAAACGAATAAAAAAACTACTTAAAAATTGCACTTAAATTAATCAAAGGAACAATTTCAAGTTGCACTAGTCACTCAATCACTTTACTGATCCATCGAAATTCAAAATGCAAAGTTATGGAGTCTGGATCTGACTACTTCACTTGTTTGTTAGTTCGCAGAAAATACTAACATGAAAATACAAATGAACTTAAGAATTACTATGAACTAATAACTCATTACATTTACACATGAGCTTAAGAACAATAACCAGTCAACCATGCATATAGTTTAGTACTTAGACAATAAAAGAAAGAAAGTGAAAAGAAAATTTATTCGCTAAAAGCCCATATGAAAGAGGATGCAGTCTGCAAAGTTGTAGACAATTGCGGGCTAGCTCGGGTGCTGCGTGATTTCTAAAAGAATAGAACTAGAATAGTCAATTAAATTTTGTATGAATAAGTAGGATGAAGGAATAGGTTTGTAGATTGTAATGTAGTCATATACATGAATATCAAACAAGAAAGAAGAGAAAGCAGCAACAATCAATTTTTTTGAAAAATGTGGAGATTGAATGAATGATTTAATGGATCTTGAGAGAAATGAGAAATATTTAATGAAAATTTTGATTTTTAGTGTGTGTTTTACAATTATAGATAAGCCCATGCCACATAAGAGTCACATTAATGACACCTAAGCAATTCATGCCATGTCACTGTCGGAGTCAACGTCGGATAGCGAAATTAAATTTATTTGTAATTATTCCAATAGTATGGATGTATTTATAATTTGGACATCTAGCAGGGAGCCTATGTATAATTCGCCTAAACTTTCAAATTGTAAAACCATACTTATTTTACTTATATTGTTTAAAAATTATATACATCAATGTAATTGGTGGATTATTAAATAATACACAACATATTAACTTTATGAATATTTCTACGCCAAAAATCTACAAAGTTGAAGGAAAAAATAATTTTTCTATTAAATATAAAAAATTCACTTTTTTTATTTACAATTAATGGACTTTTATTTGAAACATTTAAAACTTTACATTATATATATTTAAGATTTATAAATTTTAATATAAAAAAATAGAATTTTCCTATGTAATGGAATATGTACCTCTTCCATCTACTAAATTGATTCTAGAAAGTTGTCATGGATTACCTCCATAAGCAAGCTATATAACGATTACCCATGGTTGAATGCAAATAATACTAAGCAAATAATTGGGAACTTGGCACTCGAGTACCTGACAACATAGCAGCATCATCATCATCCGTCTCTCCTCTTTTAAGGACTAACTGGATAAGGATAGCTCCAACCGGCTCGGCTCCACTACGGCTCACGACCGGGTCAACCGGTAAAACGCAAGAAACCGATAGCTCACTCATCAACCGTACAAGCGGGTCCCCCCTGTTCACTGGCATTTACCAGTAACAGGTCGTGTTTCAATTTCCCCCCATTCTCCAATGACAACGACTCAATCAACAATGCAATGCATTTACTCCTCCTCCCTCTTCTCTCTCACGCACTTCACACACCAACACCTTTCTCTCTCCACATTACGAATAAGCACGCGCCTTTGCTTTTCCTTTCTCTCTCTATAACAGCATTTTCTCAGGTTCAGTGTTTCATTAGTATTAGATCCCTCCATTTTCTGCTTGATTCTCCATTGAAATGTCCTTTGCTTTCTCTCTCTAGACCTCTTACCAACGTCCGTACAGGTAATGAGGAATTGCACCTCTTCTTTTTCATCTCTTTCACTTTTTTTGTTGTGGATGGAGATGAATGGAGATTATTGATGTGGATTGGATAATGTTATTAAGTAATTGAATTAGAGATTTGTTAATTATCGGATGATTCTGATTGTCAGAGTATAGCAGTGAGCATGTAGTAGTGGAAACTGGAAATGCATAAACAATGATTTCCAGTGTGTGTAGCTGTGTGTGTGAGAAACTGAGGCTTGTGAATTTTATATTGGTGGATGGATTTTGGTTTTTCTTATTGGTTGCTTTGCTTCATTTATTGTGATCACAAGATCTTCAGTGTGTTACATTTATAACTTCCACAAACTATGCATGCCAATCTTAAAAGGAATCCTCAACAATTCGTGCTATTTGCGAATTGGCCTAGTGGATATTCGGTTTCCGCTTATTGCTTTAAATGCTTCTGTGCCTTTTGTATGAAAGATTTATGGTTTGATTTCTGTTTCAGAGTTTTATGTCGAAGAAGGTCAATGTGAAGATAGTAGATGATTAGTTAAACTGGTGATCAGCGAGCTTCAGTTATAGTTGCTAGAATAAAGTGCTTATTGGAATCCTATTTTGGAACAGAAGAGGATGTCGTTTTGAAGGGAAGCAAGTGGTTTGTTGATCTGTAGTTACTATTTTTGCATTCGTAAGGGGAAATGTTGGCGACGCAATTTTGCCCTTCACGGGTTTTATCGCCGTTTCGCGAGGAGAGTGGCGATGAAGAGCTCTCTGTTCTTCCGAGGCATACGAAGGTTGTTGTGACCGGTAATAACAGAACAAAGAGTGTTTTGGTGGGATTACAAGGGGTTGTCAAGAAGGCTGTTGGGCTTGGTGGTTGGCATTGGCTGGTATGGTTATTGCACTTCCTGATTTAGCATACTTGTTTAGTGTACTGGATTACTGCCAGAACATTAGTTAGTGTTTTTGCATGTTTTGTTTTGTTAAACTTTTGTCAATGATAACATCTTTGGTCCTTTGTCCTGTGAAACGAGAGTAGAAGCACATTGCACATGGGTTGGCAATGAGATGGGGTTCATATGCTAGGAGACTAGGACTAATGTTAGAGGGAGTCTTTTCTGATTTCAATGTGGCCAAACATTTCCAGGGTCAATCATGTGCCTAGTTTATAAGGAAACTTAATCAAATTATAACTTTTCAAGTTTTTTCCTGCACAATTTGTAGAACTTTAGTTTTTATTGACTTATGGTCTGAATAAGCTTATTTTACTAGCGAGCCCACTAGAAATTGTTTCTGTAAAGTCCTCTGTTATCATGCCCAGTGGAATGCATAGGAGGAGTCTATTTTACCTTTTAAGTTTGTGGTATTATTGGGATCCTTCTCTACCAGAAACTTGCGAAAGGATTGAAGTATTAAATTCTGTCGGTAAATGGTCATAAACGAAGAATTTTAGTTTCTTCATTTATGGTCTGTTGTTCTCTGTTGCTCTCGGCTTAGTGTTTATCTTGTATGTGTTAATTTAATTTGTTCATGACGTGATCACCAGGTTTTGAAGAATGGGGTTGAGGTCAAGCTCCAACGTAATGCTCTGAGCGTGTTAGAACCTCCTACTGGGAACGAAGACGATGATGATTACGATTTTGATGACTCTAGTAGTGGTTCTGATATTGGTGAAAAGGACCAACCCCGTTTCTGTAAGTCGTGACATTTCCCAGGAGTTACATTATGTTTTGGGTTTACCTCTGATTTCATTCGTGTTTTGGCCCTTGACTTTCTTAGCTCATCTTGAAACAGCTTCCAGCTTTCAGCTCGGCAGGATAACCAAGCCTAGAATTCGTTATAGTAGGCCATGGTCATCATCAGCACCCACCAAGTCAATTTATCGCAAGGATTGCCGAGAGGTTCAGTCAAAATGTAATACAGCTCAATTGGTAAGCAAAATACTAAGCTTCTTTAGGTACACAGAAATACAGATGTCATTCCATTAATCGGTTCACTAATGTTTTCTTTGTTTACTGCTGCTCTATTGATCAGAGGGTTAACTTGACGAAACTTGGAACTGGATCATTGTGGAGATATTGGCGCTACTTCGATCTTGTGGGTCACACGTCTCTTCTTTCCTTCCCAAAAAGATGTCTCAATTTCCATTCTATTCTTCCTTACTAATCTCATTTTCATCTTTGTATGCAGGCAAATATTAATCCTAACCTTACAAGAGAACAGCTGCTTATTGCCGTCCAGCAACATTTTTCTTCACAGGTAATTTCTTGTTACCAATGCACTTGCACAGTTCACATATCCATTATGCAACGACTCTGAACTCCTTGATTTTTTACGCAACAGCAAGTTGACGAGCTACAAGTGATCATGGAATTTATTCGAACTGCCAAGAAACTTCAAGGTATCGGAGCACACTGAGATCTTAGATAATTTATCCAGAAACTGCAGACAGAGATCATCAGATTACATCAATATCTGTAATATGTATGTATGTAGAAGATGTACTTAAAGAACCTCTAACTTTAGCGTAGCCCTAATTATTTAGTAAGCACTCAGTAATTATTACTAATGTAGTCGAGGTGCATTCCCAGATGAGATAAGCTTTCTGCCAAATTGAAGCTATATGTTTATGTCCCTTGGTTAATCCATTTCATGTTCACTTTACTGGGGTCTGCTTGTGCTGTAAGGTCTTAATGGGTATAATGATAATAAACATCTGATTGGCAGGTACAAAAGTAAGAGAAATATAATCAACAAAAGTAAGAGAAATTTAATCAACTCAAGTCAACTTAAATGCATTTGCCAGGCTGCTATAAAGAAATTATTTGATGGGTAGGGACGAATAACAAGAGATTATTAAATGCTTTCCAACTACCTACCAGGGAATGTGTGGTATTTTTAATTAGCAACTAGAAGTTTTTACACGCGGATATATATTTGTATAAGAACTTTTTAAATTATTTTAAATTATTTTATATTATTTTATAAATTAATAATTTATATTAAGATAGTACTACATATAGTACTATAATGTAATTTTTAAAAGATATTATGTTACAAAATTTTCAGTTTCGATGATAGAAAGGAAATTATTATCGGTTAAATATAGTAGAAATGGCATTTATATGAAAATAATATTGTAAATTATTTGATCTAAATTACTTAAGTAGATGTTTAGTTTTGTATGTTAGATGGTAGAGTAGTATATGATTAATGATGGGGGAAAAATAAATGATCATGGCTCATGGGTGTGTATAACGGAGCCACGGAGTGATATTAATGGACTGCTGTAAATATTGATTAGCAGTTAATTGTAAGAAATTGGGTGCTTTGAAAAATAATACTGGAATAAGGGATAAAAAAGGAAGGAAATTTTTGGTCCGCTAACTATATCACACTTTCAACTTTCAATCTAGATTATTTATTTGGTTAATAATTTTTAATTTTAATATATTCTTAAAACTAAAATAATCAAGTAATCGTACTCACGCAGTTATTAACTTCTTTTAATTAATATTTAACAATTTAGCGGTCAATAGTTCTTCACGGTAAAATTTAACGTTGATTGGTCGGAAAAGTGAAACATTTGTTTGAGGTAATTATATATGTGGATGATTAATAATTGAGAAGGTCTGTTTATCTCTTTACGTGAAACAAGTGCAACCATCCCATAATTGGTCCCTACAAAGATTTTGTTGCTAAAGCTTAGAGTGACTCCTTTAGATTTGTCCACTTCTTTTAATCTTTTTGGACCCACGCCACTCCAAATGAAAAGGACCTCTTGCGATTGACCAACTTCAAATTCTTCTAATTATGTTTCAATATTTCAAACAAGACTCATGTTCCAACATTAGCTTCTCCCACACTGATGTAATTATTGGAAACATAGCAGCCAAATTAATGGAGCGTAAATCAGTTGCTCCACATTAATACACAAAACCTTAGCGACATCACAAGTGTATATAAGTCATTTGAAAAGGAATTTAAGGTCATAATTCATAAACACAAAATCACTCAAAATGTTCCTATGGACCAATAATATTATTATCTTAACTGGCCAAGTAGTGTCATTAATGTTAAATAATGCGAATATAAACCGCCTGACAAAAAGAACACATCTTTACTAGAGATGCAAATATAATTATTATTTTCAACTTTCAGGTTTGGAAATGATAAATCAGAATGCTAGTAGCAAACTTCTGATGAGAAGGAAAGAACAAACTGTAGTAAGTACTAAGAAATACAAATTTCTTGAACTAATTAAAGAAAGCCCACTGGGCGTCTGGGCTAATCCACGAGGCTTGGACTATTAACAACTAGCCCAAAACCTTTGAAATTGTATGGACTAATGACAGTTGGGAAACAGTTTTCCCTTATGCGGACCAAAAGTTCCAAACTGATTTTGTTGCGAAAAAAGAAAAAGAAAAACTTGTGCATACGCGGCTAATAATACTCTACTGCAAGTTTTGAAATACATCTGAGAAATCAATGATAGAATCACTTCATAACTAGGTTGACAAATTGCTCTGAGAATATATAGAGACTTCATTGTACTGCACAAAATTCTTCATATAACAGAGTAAGCCCATTTCCGGGTACGAATGGGCTTGCCAATCAAACTTATTTGGGCCTTTCTGGTAAATGATCACGAGGGCATCACAGAGGCCCAAATGAGGATGTTTAACAATTATGAAAATTTTATGTCGAGATATTAAGTATTTAAAAAAAAGATGCAATATGAGTTAATATAATGTTATAACTCAGATAATCTTGTATTAATGTAATATCGTAACTTAGTAAAATTGCAACTCGGATTGTTGCTAGTTGAAAATATGTACTCACATAACCCATTCCTAAATCATTTGAAAAACACTAATGTTTTAATTTGTAACCATTTTATGGAATGTGTCAATCTATATGTGATTGTATATATAGTTAACAAATATTTATCCCCTTACAATTCTTCGACCTTTTCAGATGGAATATGTTTTTGTAAGTCGTTATCCTATAATGTACTACGTAGAAAATGATTAAAAACTAGTACCACAACAATGCACCATTCAACATGTGGTGCATTCTCCAATTTGGCAATTTGATTGAAAATGAATCGGAATTGGCAAACACAACAGAACGGTTAGAAACCTATACCTTTTAGAAAATGTGTCCCATAATCCGTCAGAAAAAAGTGGTGGTTGTTAGAGAGCGGCCACCAATAATCTGGTGTGGTGGAGATGCACTAAGAGAAGATTTGTGAAGTCTAATATCCTACGCGTCTTTATTTCAACCCATTGATCCTCATTCTAAATGACATTCCCCATCATCACTAGACTACAAATCTACATTCCAAAGGTATTTATTTATTATAGTTAATTATTAATTTCATCTTAAGCCATCATTTGTGTTGGAACTTCTATGTTGAATCCACATTGTGGAAATACATTATGAGGACCCAGACACATATAGGTAGGTCACCAGCATTAACAGAAACATTGTTACAAAATTTGTCTCTATCATAATTCCTCCTATTCATCTTATAACTAAACATGATTTCTTAAAAGTTTAAATTAATAAATATAAAATATATGAAATTACTTATTTTATTCCGACATATTTAAAGGCATCAAGAATAATACTATACATTTTTCTTAGAGAATCGATCCATTTTAATAACTTCAAAGTTCGTATATTCAATATATAGCAATATTAGAATGGTGATCAAATGAAGAGTAGTCAATAAGTATTTGTTCTACTTTAAAGAGTTACTCTCATAATGATTTACTTTCACATTATATTAAGTCTCACAATAATTTACTCTCACATTACATTATATTGAAAAAGTAAATCATTAGAAATAGTGCCTCTCACATAACTTAAATAGATTGAAAATGTTATTCGTACCAATAAAATACATCTTTATTTTGAGTCTCCTCTTGTAAGAACTCTATTATAAAAAGATGTTTGTTATTTAAATAATTTTAGAATAAATGATCAATTTGAAATTCTTCGCATGTATAGGTGAGATGAGGACAACATATAATGAAGTAGCATGTGTTGGTACAATGCATTCACGTTATTATTTGAAGATCACAATAGTAATTGTATCGATCTAAAATGTCAGGTTGGTCAAAACGTTACATAAATAACATAAATATTTTAAAATTTTCTGAGAGCTTGAGCATTATATAAAAATTATTTATGAAAACATTTTTAAATTTGACCATTTTAAAAATTTATTCGAACCTTATATTCTACAGTTTTATCTAATCGAAATATTATTCCAACTTTCCAAGTCGCTCTGCTTTCAAAGTAAAAGTCTTTGGACACATACAAAGGCACTTCAATAATTCAATTCAATCTCATCTCCACTCCACCACCAAGAGAAGAGAGGTATTTGTTTTGTACTAAATTACCATTTCTCTGTATCTATCTATTCGAATTGCACGTTTTTGTTGATATCTATCCTGTTTATCGGTGCATAACTGCTCACTCATGTTGATTTTGATTGACCGATCAGATTGTTTGATTCGATTTTTCCATTTTGTGATTCTGATTGTTTCTCCTGAGCTCAAACTGAGTTTGATTAGATACCAACTGTTGATTGAAGCTCAACAAATCCATGGTTAGTTTATGTGGATAACTTCTGCTTGTGTTGTGCCGATTGTTGTGTATCTACTTTTTCATGTTTGCGTATGTATTACTGAAGTTCGATCAGCGTGATATTTGAGGCTAATGTGAAATTTTCAGTTTCTTTTTCTTTCTGATTTGTTTGGTTTGAATTTGGAAAGAGTGCAGCAGTAGCTCAGGAGTTTGTTGTGGAATTGATACTTGGAATCATTTTAGGAAATAATAATCGGTTTATATTATCCTGCCTTGTTATGTTGTTTGTTGATGCTTGTGTTATGTTGTATTGAGTTCGTTGACAGTCTGATTTGGTAATGCTGCCTATCACGAAAGTAGCTGGAACTATGATCTTGCATTTTAACAAGCTGATTTTGTATATAAGAGAAGGAAAGGTTTGTATGAGGTTTGAGAAGTCATTGGGAAAGGTTTATCTATAAGGATTAGACGTGTCATGAATTGCTGGAATTGTGCACGCAAAGGATGAGAACTGAAAGATAGAGCATATATTTCAAGTGTGAAATGCATGATTCACCAATCAAGTTTTTAGTTAAATTACTGATAGATAGTACTTCTCGTATCTCTGTGGGGGTTTATCATATTTATCTCGCGTGCTCATTTGTATTCTTCACATGCTTATGCTAAACATATTGTGTCCTTCATATTCTTTACATGCTTATGCTCATGCCTTGTAATTCATTTGGACGAAATGTGTCATAGTTAATACGTCTGGAAGAACTTTTCTCTTGTAATTAACCAGCGACTGTACTTTACCCAAAGTGTGGGTGGGAATAATTAGGCTGTAAAAAAAGCTTTGTCTACTATAAATGATAGTTTGGTTCTTTTGTTGAGAAGGGACAATGATCAAAGTGCCTGTGGCTTCTGGTGGATGAAAAAACAGTAAAAAGTGATGGGAGGCTGCTGTTGCTGTTGCGCATCCAGGACTACTGAACTCATTAGATCACCTCCTTATTTTCATGTGAGTTGTACCTAGTATCTTAAGATAATCTGCTTATTCATCATCTTCTTATTTTATTCTATTCCATTTTACGTCTTCCTTCTCTTTCTTTTCTTTTGATTTGAATTTCTCCGTGGAAGTGATTATAAAAAAAGTTTTGAAGACGATTTAGATTCCTTATTTCATCATCATCTTCTTTATTTTCCTAATTCTATGTTATTTTATGTCTTCCTTTTTTTCTTGCTATGAATTTCTACCTGTAAGTAATTGTAAAAAATGTGCTTGAAGACGATATTGACGCTTGATGAAAGCAAATGCTCTGGGCTGCCAGTTGATAAGCTATGTCAAGGATTTACTTGAAGGAATCTCAATTATCTCACCCACCTTGTAACCACTTCAGTTTATTATATGATTATTCAAACTCTACAAGGACAGATACCTATTGCATCTCAAATTCTAAGAATACCCAATGGTAGTTTAAGACTTTTAGCCTTAACTTGGGATGTAGTACCTGCATAGGAATTTTAGATAGTTCGATGTCATCAGCCCATGCTTTGGTTTGCTTACAAAAACCATATGTCTGGTGAACTTGCTTTTATCATAAGATGTTCGAGATTTTACACTTTTTTTTTGAAACGGCTAAAGGGTGACTCGAACCCCCGACCTATATGTTCGAGATTTTACACTTGATTCGCCAGCCATAAATTGGCATGCAGTCTCGCTACCACAATACAAACATGCTTTTAATATTTGAATAGAGACATCTGGTTTTCATCTCGGGGGATATACATACAGATGATAGACAAAATAATGTTTGATGATCTAGATTTCATCTCGAGGCATGACTTGGCTTCTTGGTGTCACAATTTCACTGAGGAAAAAGTTACCAGGTTCTGCCATCCATTGGATAGTGGTTGCAAAGTATCTGCTGCAAAGCCATTGGTTATGTAATGTTAATGAGAAATGTCTACTACACTATGTATAGTCCATGCTTTGACTGTGTAAAGCCATTCCCTAGCCTTCCCCGGACGTGGATTTTGGCATAAACATCATGAGATACTGATTTTTTTTAAAGGACATTATGCTTGCACTATGGCTGTTGCTTATGACAGGACTAATTAGATAGGAACCAGGAATGCCATAGAAATGTTGGAGGCAACCGAGTGTCTGAGCAATGCTTCTTACTAATAAATTAAATTTAGAACATATCAAGCTATTTTTATGTAACACGTTGATTGTATCGTCCATTTGAAAATTAATGCTCAAATACAATTCATGGTGCAAATTTTGAACATTATTTGATACTTACATCACCCTTCTGGTTCTCATCGGTCTCTGATTAGCTCGATCATACATTAGCACTTGGTTCATCAATCTCTTTGGGCTCTTACTTGCAGTATCCACAGTCGGAGGAGCGAGAACCATTATCATCCCACCAGGAAACAGTCTCTACTCTCTCTGCAGGGTTTTTGGTAGATACGAATTTGGATACCTCAATCCCAGACACTTATAGACCTCCTCCTACACCTTTACCATATGAAACTTACGTGGGACACCCACCTACGCCATCAGAGAATCGAGAAAGCTCTCTAGATAAGAGTGATGTGGCTTTGCACACCACTAATCAAGAGCCTGTAGAATTGGCAACAAGTGGTGGTACTCCAGAATCCAAGGTAAAGAACCAAGATTCTGATGAAAAGCAGGAAACACATATTGATATGGTAGCTTCAAAAGAAGTGGAAGATGAAGTGTCTGGTGAAATTAAAAAATCCACTGAACCCATCTTACCACCACTGCAAGACGAGGAGGATTGCCCCATTTGCCTTGAAGGTTCACAAACATCAATTGCCTTCTCTTTAATAAATTGCAAATAAATCTCATTCTGATCTATTTGGGCTTGACATATTGAACTGCTCTGTTCTATTCTCAGAATATGATTCAGAGAACCCAAAACTCATCACCAAGTGTGACCATCATTTTCATCTTGCTTGTATACTTGAATGGATGGAAAGAAGTGATAGCTGTCCCGTCTGTGATCAGGTTTTACAGCTGTTTTGCATATATTTTTCTCTACTTAAAAATCTGTTTCGCACATGGAATTTTGTACTTTTGAGCACTGAGAATGTAATCTTGCATCTGCAGGAAATTGTTTTAAGTCCTTCTGTAGGAGTATAGCCACTGAAAATTGCAGTTCCGTCTCTTGGATTATGACCTAATGATCTTAGATTATGGTGCTGGGGCCTGGAGTCAGCTCTGTGTCCAGTTATGTCAGCTATACATGTTCTTTTGCTCGATTTGTATCATGGGTCTGTTTGTTCGTTTTGTTTGAATTCCGCAAAGATCTGAAGATTCAGGGGAAGAAAGAGAAGTATCTGAAAAAAAAGATTTTAAGTCTGGAAGAATTTTGACAAAAGGCACATAGTGATTTCGGGGTTGCTTGTACATATCATTAAAAGGTGATAATCATGAATCTAACTCTGGAAGAGTAATGGTAGCAGAAGTAGAACTCTCCTCAGCACCAGGTGCCGTGTTCATACTGAAACTGTTCTTATGTTCAATGGTCACTGGACGTTGCTTGCTATCGTTGCATCTAGCTGTTACATTATACTCTACAGTTTGTTTGTTTCTCTTTTCTTTTTTCCCCTGTATCTTTTAGTGAATTTAGATGCGCAGCTCAAACAAGTAGAGCATAGTGTAGTAAAGGTTTTGATCAGTTACATGTCGATTTAAAAGTTGGAATGCAGTACCAAATGGATTCATTTGTACAGATATAAAGTATATGCTCTTAGATTCTGCATGTGATTATTCTATTCTTGGTTGGTTGGTTTGTTTAGATAACGTCTAAAAGACAAGGTATTTCAGAAGACACTTATGTTGACGCACTATAAGTGGACGACAAGGTATTAGGGGTCAATTTCCTCATGATCATCGACCCACTGACATAAAACTAGATATAATCACAAAAAATGTGGCACTGGGAATCAAAATCATTTCCTCTATCTACTTCTACAGAATATGGCATATCTAAATAACAGATACAAAGAGCACAAACAGCAGGTTACTAGTGGATGTGCGAACAATTGACATAAATAAATCTTCAAACTCAATTGTCAAAAACTTTACGTATCACAATCTATATCCAGAAGAACCAGACGCAGCCCAGGAAATCAAGTCGAGTGGACTGCGTATCATTATCTATACCCAGAAGAACCAGATGCAGCCAAGGAATCGGGTGGAGATATGTGATTAATTCTTGAAAAGACTTTCTATTGCTTCAAAGAAGAGCGGGGCCATGTCCGGGCTAGGGGTTTTTATTGCACACTTGAGGCCAGGGACTCCAATAATTGTGGTAAGCTCAATTAAGAATGGAATTTCTCGCGGAATCTTGGCGGACAGATACAACACATCTTGATTTGTGTGCTTGCGCTTGGCAATAAAGAACATGTTGGATGCAGCCAATTTATCCAGGGTTGCTTCAACACTGTTCACCACAATAGATGGGAAGTCCCTGGATACCTCATTTGTGTCGGGCAATGATTTCCATGTCTGCACATTTGGTTAGGAGAAAATAAAATACATGTTTATTATAGAAGATAGGTTTAGAAAGTATAGGCAGCATTGCTTCAAGCAACTGTATAAAGGTTTTGTAGAGACATATTTAGTAAAGTTCATACCTCAAGAAATGATGATCTCTCCATTCTTCCGTCCTCAGAAAAGAATGCAGGCAATGGAATTTTGTCGTTGAAGTACCATACAGGTTGCTGGTTATTCTTCACAGCAACCTGCAGAAGCGTACTTGGTGGACCAGGAGATACATTCTGGAATGTAACCATAGGAAGTAGTGTGCTTGAAGATGTCTCAGGTTGTAATACAGGGAGCTGTGAGATAGGCAGGAAATCAGACCGAGAAAGAAACAGCTGATGCATTTAGATGATTCACAACTACTATTAATTAGATTTACCTGGAGAGGTCCAGCTGCAGCAACACCAAATGTGTTTTTGTTGAACTGAATCATAAAGCCATCAAGTGGAACCTGAGAATTATTCTCAAACAACATGCTGTAATATATTTGGCCATCTTTTCTAATCAACTGGGCACTTATTTGTAAGCCTTGACCAGCAGATGCTGCTAATAAGACCGGCAGAGGTGGGCTGCAATCAACCAAACATACAGCCCCTTTAATAGCTCGCCTCAAAGCCAACGCAAATTTAGAGCGCCAAGCATCAAGGGTTAATTACTAGAGTACGGAATATAGTTTTATAAGTTTCAATAAAGTGTGTCTAGTTTTTTACCAACCAAAAAGCACATCTCAGAAATGAAATCTTAGATAAATGACAAACTCCAACTATGCAGTGTTTAAAATGAGAAGTCCAATACATACCCAGCAGGAGTTGTAGGCTGATCAGCTGACACAATGGCACTGTTGTTACCATCCATGCCCATCAGATCAAGCAAATCAGGAACAGGTGCAGGCGGCACAACGGCTTGTTGCCTTCCAGCAGCAGCATACTGTGCATTAGCTGCTGTGACTGGCGGTGAGACACCACCGGAATTAGCTGCATAAGCAGGTGAATCTGAATTTCCCCGTTCACTTCCATCAGGATATTCTTCCTCCTCAGTTCTCTGTACGGTCTTCACACGCGTCACAAATGCCTCAGGTGGCTTGTGATAGACAGATGACAATGTAGCAATGTTTGCTAAAAGCTCGTCCAAAAGAGAAGGATCAAGTTGATTGGAATCATCACCAATCACAGGCTTTTCCGCCAAAACAACATCTTTTGCTGCCTGAAGGGGATATATAGTACTTTAATAATCACATATGTAGATGGAATTTTATAAATCATTAAAGCAGCTGCTAATGTATAGAATTACAAACTACATTAAACCATGCATACCTCAGGATCAGTGGAGAGGAGTCGCCAATATATGTATGCCCGATCTCTCAGATCTGGATTATCAGTCTCAACAGTTGCATTGTTCAGAACAACCTGCAAACAAGACTCATAGTAAATCCTTCTTAATCAAAATCTCATCCACAGATGTTACAGCCTACTTAAAACATTTGCATTTTTTGAAAGATGGTAATGCCAATAAAAGAACAAGCGGACCTACACTTGAAGAAAATAATTTTAATTGTAGTAATGTTTGACCGACCATAATTATTTTTTATTTTGGGATCAATATATTTTTATTATAAGATGGATTTAAAAAAAAACGAGGATGAAGTTGATGAACATTATGAGACCTAGTCACTATTAGATCATATATCCACATAAATCATGATATATATAGGCAAATATGAG